>JAVQJX010138841.1:0-12671 GCA_036025115.1 Ambassis agassizii
CTAATTGTTAGAGTTATATTTGACTATATCCACTTTAATGGTCTCCATTTTGAAAGAATAACCAACACTGTTTTCATATGCTGGCATGATGTATTTTCCCCTTTGGTGGTCTCCCTTCCTCCCACCAGAGTCATTATGTCACGGAGACAATTGAGAGAGAAAAATCGACATAATTTTCAACCCTCCCTTTAAAGAAAGCTTTTCTGTGTAAGCATGTTTGTTCAGGATCCAGGGTTGTAATGCGCCAATGTGAGCGTGTAAAAGTGCCTGAATTATGGCATACCTCAGACGCTGAACTAAAGCTCTTATGTCGGGACTTGAGGAAACCAGAAAGGTTTCATTTGATGCCTGGATTGTTATAGATGGCCAGAGAATAAGGCATCTTGAACATGGATAATGATGGGCAGGGCCTGTGCATGGCTCTCATTCGCACCGGCCCCAAAGAAAACACTGCTTAGTGTGGGGCAGTTGGACTGATGCTAATGAAGGTGGCATTATGTTTCTGTGATATTTAGCCAGGCATAAGGGTGGAGCTCACAGACTCTACCTAGCCTTCTAACCACCTCTGATTATACCTAGCTAATCTTTCATAAGGAATTCAAAGGGGGAGATATGTCAGGGCTGTGTCAGACTCCCATGTCCTCACTGGCTCTTTTGTGTAAGTACAGGAGATTTTGAAGAAAATGCCAGAGCTGGATTGTGGATGCATACCCCTAAATTAGTTTTCTTTGCGTTTTGGGGGATTTCGAGTATAATCTTGAAGCTATTGTGGAGAGCCAGTTGAGTTAGACCATGACATTCAATGTTTGATGTCAAAAAGACATGGAAAATGTATCTATCATTAAGAGTCAGTGAAACATAGTCACCCAAAGAAAGCATATAACTATGAAGAACCAAGCATGGAACCCAGGGGAGCCTTACAACTGAGGCTGGAGGCCAGACAGACAGTATAAAGTTTTAAAACTGAATGTAGAACCTTGTTCCCTTGAGTGTTGTCTGCTTTACTCTCCTTTACAGTCACATCCTGTCATTGGACAGGAGAGAATCTTTAGTCTGAGTATCCTACCTGAAAGCTTCCCTGTTGTTCTATCCTATAGAGGTACATGGGTATTCAGATGCAAAAGGTGGAGCTCGAGAAACTTTGGTTTGCTTAGAATGCTCAGAAGGCATTTTAACTCTAAATGATAACCGTAAATAGAGATGTATGGCACGGCAACTACCCAAAAGTAAAGCAGAAACATCACAATTGCAATCAAAAATCCACATTGTTTCCACACTAAAACGTTTGCTAAGGTTCTCATTCTCTGTTATTGTTAGTAAAGAGAAGGTGAGCTGCTTTTAGCGTCTCTTATCGTTAACACAAAGGCATAAGTGGAAACTACCCGGCTCCAGACAAGCAGAACTGTGTGTTTCCTCTGCTTTCTACTTGGTACTGAGATGTGAGCCAGCCTGTCAGAAAGTCAGCCAAACGGACAGACTTTGAAACGCACAAGAACAACCATCTCACCTTACAGCAGAGAACGCTACGTTCAGGTGAACATGGCTAACGTCAGTGGCACACCATTAATAAAACCTTAATTGTCCTCTTCCTCTAAAAAAAACCCTACCAACAAATCTCCACAGATTCCACCTTTTACTCCACAAGGCTGTGAAGGGGATACTTTGGGAAAGGCTAAACAGTGAAGAGAAAACACACACATCATGTTAATCTGACAGGCTCTGCAACCCGGCCCGCTCATATGGAAACACTCAGGCCTCACCTGGGTAATTATAGCGCATCAGTTACTGGTCATTCTGTCTGGAGGGAGAGTGAAGGACCAAAGGAGGAAGTGTCAGAGATGGAAAAGAGAGATGAGAAGAAGGAAGAGAGAATTCTTACCCACATAAACCAAGTTTTGTGTCTTGCCTTGGCTGCCCTCATCAGCCCCTCCTAGCCTTTTTATAATCTCTGAAACAAATATTTTCTAGCATCTTTCAGCTGGAATCAGAGCTCACAAGTTTTATCATCATTTGCATACTTCTCATTGGAACTGACATGTTATAAGAGCGCATGTGTATAGCTAGCATAGCTAAAATGATGCGGACAGTTTGACTCTTTTCAATTAACAGGGGTAACTTAAGTGTGCCTTCTATGAATTCCACCACACTCACTGTTCCACTGCCAAGTTCCCGCTCCACAAAAAGCCACAGGAAATATAATACAATATTCAATTTCCACCTGCCTCAGGTGGGGCTCTCCTTTTAGACCAAGTTTCTGTCAGCAGGCCTTTAGGCAGGCCTTGAGATCCCTCATTTTGTGGTCAGTCCTTTTCCCATAAATTCTGCTCCTGTTAGTTGCTAATAGGCTTGGCCCTTTCTTCGTTGTTTCACAGCAATATTGACGTGAGCTTGCCAGTTTGTTCTTGAGTACTGCGGCCCTTTAATGACATGTAAAGGTGCTGCAGCTGATGCTTGTACCCAAATGGAAAGTTTTCAGTTATTTTTGATGTATGAGCTCATTTTCAGACAACCTGGACAGTGTTCCTTGAGTACCAGACGGAGAGAATAACTGGATCAAGCTCTGGCAGGTCCTCCAAGAGTTATGACTCACCCTGTAATAGTCCATCCTCTCCACTTCTTAATAGCAACCATAGACCTATCCTCTCCTCTTCACACATCAAATCATTACTTGCTCCTGGTCCCTGAAGATCACAAAATAAAAATTGGTCAAAACCCCTCTCCAGGGTAATGATAGTTCACTGTGAGACATCAAAGGCCCACACCCCGTATGGAGCAATAAATCCTGACTAATCATCTGTGGTTCAAGACTCAGCCTGTAAACCTATACCACCTCAGAGATCCACTCACACTGTCTGTGGTCAGCACATCCTCTGGGGTTTGTATTTATTATTTTGGGGGAACCATAACCCTTGTGCAGATTGGTTTGAAGAAAGAGAGCAGACATTCATGTCACATTCATGTAGCTACTGAGTTTGTCAACTCACTGCATATTCCTTTATTCTTATAGAAAAAAAAGCATGCTATTTGCTGCAAAAAAATATTCTTTGTGACACAAGCTGGGTGGTTATTTATGGTTTAAAAACTTTGCATTAATGCAAAATAAATCCCTTTTCGTGCAATGTTATACTCTGTGCCTAGGCTACCTACCAAATATTTTCATAAGGGTTTAATGGTTGACTGCAACACAGTGAAAAAAGATTGTACGCAGTGTCCACAAACAAGTTTCTGTGAATTGAGCCAGGAGAGCTAGAGGATGATGTATGAAGCCAGAAAGCAAGGTTACGATTGGGACAAGGGGAAGTTAGGAGGGAAGTATCCTGTCGACTACTGAATAACCTCAAACTCATTGACTTGAACAATGTCTAGCATGCTGATGGGACAGTTAAAATGAGGAGGGAGCTACAGGTCCACTAGTCCCCATTCTATCAGTCAAATGTCTGTACTGGTAATCAAGGAAAATCTCTGGAGTGATCCCACAGCCATTATTCCAGGTCACTTTGTTTGACCCCAAATTTGTATTACTTTGGAAAAAAAAAGTCTCAAAGTGAAACCAGAAGGCCTACACGATATGAAGCCAATCTTAATAGGACATGGAGCATACGAGCAATACACAAAATATGGAAAATGAGGTTCATGGTGCCATAGAGTGTATTTATGGCTCTCTCATGGCCCCAAGTACTGCCTGAAGACATCATGGTCTCACCTGGAGCTTTTAAAGAGCAAATTTATAAGTACACTTATTTTTCTCACAAGTACTCATATCAATCTGATTCAGTAAGTCAGATGCATTTGTCCTGGCTTTGTGCCCTCAATCATTTATAATACTACTGTATATCATGTGAATGAGCTGCATGATTTATGTATGCCACTTCACTTTTGTGTGTGTGTTTGTGGGGTTGAGGCAAACTGTAAATTTGCAGTGTGGATTTTAGTTAAAGTCTTTATTAGTGTGACTGCACTGTCCTGGCTTTACACAGTGTACTATATGTCTATGGAGGAGACCTCTGTCTTATTGTTTTCAGAGAGCTCCAACTTTATATCTAAATGATATGGCTGTCATAAATGGTTGGCCAACTTCCCTGCTCTCCCTTTCATTCATCTATTGGATCTACTGCCAGTTCATAATTAGCTGTCACATTCTCCAGGCTTTTTCCACAACAAGCTCCGGCACAGGCGCCTCTGTATGAGGTCCTGGAATGATGTTGCGTGTGTTTGTGTGAAGTCTCTGTTTAACATACATTTGTGTATCATCCCCTCCTTTTTCTAATTTTAGTCCATCAGGGTTGTGGTAGCAGTAGGGAGGAACAGAAACATCCAGCAACTTCATCCAGCTTATTCCTATTATAACTAGTTTTTCTGCCCTGCTCTAAGAATTCTCCTTTTTGTATTTTGAGATACAAAAGAGCAGTCTCCCTCTGGATGCCTCTCTTTTATTAAAGGCTCTGTCCAGTTCGGCCATCAGACTTGTGTCATGTAAGTGTTAGATTCTAGCAACATTGCCATTGTGACTTTGAAGGAAAAGTGTCCAGCGTGCTCATGTTCGTGCAGCTTCTTGTTTTTAGATGATCTTTTGAAATGGATGAAGATACATATTTAGTTAAATATGTAAAATATACTCTAATCTGAGTTAATTTTAGCATACAAACCTCTAAAGTGTGGAAATGTATTTTAGTTTGTGGCTCCGTCAAGATGAATTGTTCATTTTGCTGTAATGGTTTGCTGTTTCTAACCACTTCTGTCAGTGTTGACTGCTCGCCGTCATTGTAATATCTGCTCTTGAACAACAGATTGTTTTCATTGGAGTGAACTTAATATAACAGGATTGGCCATTTGTATTCTCAACAGACTGATGGATAATGGTACTGTCATCTGCACGACTGTTTCACAAAACCACAGCACAATGTCCAGAATCTGATGCCATTACACCAGAACTGAAGCCAAAATTCAGTAAACTTACCAACTGTGACAGGAGAAAAAGCAAATCTCAGATTTTCTTCTTGAGCAAACATATCATCTCACAGCTATTCTAGTTGCAACCCTGTAAGTCTGTTTGTATTCCCCCTTTTCACCAACTTGGTCTAGTCTACCAGGCCAGGGTGCTTTGACAAGGTGTTCTGGATCAGACCAAGAGATCAGACCCAGGTGGATTAACGGAAGCATGATACTGGATCTGCTCTGGTGGGATGATGTAGAAACAGGAACAGGAGAAAGATCGTCTATGTGAAGTTTTCTGGGCAGTGGACATTAAACAGAGGCATGGAGCTTGCTTGCAGGACTCAAACAGAAACACTATCCAGCCCTGTGATCTCCAGACCTCTCCTTCTCCTTCCATCAGCACACCTCTCCATCTATCAAGCTTTCGCTGTTTCCCTTTTCTCTGTGCCAGACTTAAGCTGCCGTCGTGTCTCTGCATTAGCGTTTGTGAGGCATGTTTTTTTCCTCAGCTCAACAATCGGGGCTCATTATTCTTCTTGAAATACTGAATTTTATCACTTTTTTTAAGGTCTCCGAAGTGTCTGACCTTCAACCTTAACAGTGATCCTTTGCAGGGTTTTGAGCTCTCATCAGAAAAAAAGATGAAGATGGATGTAATGTTTTCGTTCCAGTCCATCCTTATTGGAATTCTTTCGTATCAATTCTTACCAGTCTCAGTGTTTTTCTTCATATTTTTTCCCCCTCATATGTTCTTGTGTGTATTTTAAGCCCGTGAGGTATTTCTGGAAGCAAACACAACTTCTGAGTCTGAGGTCTCTGTGGAGACGGGACACACACTGCTCCTTTGTAGCATACATTTTTTTGAAGCTCTGAGTGAAGGTGTTCATTCAGTAATTGTTCATTCAGTAATTTCTTTTTAATTTCTGGCTTATTTAATGTAGAAGTATCACTACATTTCTTATCTTAGAAGCCTCGGAATCTCAGATTCATCTGTCCTGGATTATGATCTGGTTTGAGTCCTCCCTGGCTCGAGCACGCGGTATCTCACTGTTTTTGTTTTTTTAAATTCCACCAGGCCGCTTTTCCCATTTGCCAACTCTGCTACCTCACCAATGTGATAGAGAACGCACTTTACAAAAATCTGGTTAATGACTTTAAAATACATTACTGCGTCATGGACAGGCACTTGGAAGTTGTCCTAAACTGTAAATAAAAGCATTTCAATCTTGCGATTCCACACCGAGCAGAGCTGAAATTCCACAGTAACTAAGTAAGTCGAGGTGGTGGAACAGCAACTACCTAAGCAGATGTCACTAGGAATGTGGTATGTTGGAGCGCTGGAGACACACTGGCAACCTCTCTCATTTATTTCATCTGTTTTCTTACAAAGATGATCAGGACATATGAAGTAACCCGAGCTGCCTGCCTCTTCTTTTTATGGCCTTCTACTGTAGGAGAACAGACAGAGGAGCCGGAGCTCAGGGTGGAGTTATTGGGACTTCATGGACAGTGGAGAGTAACAGCTCAAATATGACGTGGCCATGTGAAATTAAACAGATGAGGATGAACATTTCCAGGAATTACCCTTGAGCGGCAGCCTTATATAAAACACGGAACATAATTTTTAACTCAGTAGCACTTAAACATTGTACCTAAGGGAGCAACACTCTCTTCATGCACCTCTCATGGATGTTATATTGCTCACTGTTAACTGCTTAACTTCACCTCTCAGCTGTCTTGTTCTGGCATCCTTGAGTCACAGCTTTGTGCACACTACAGCTGAGCCGAGCAACCATCTCCCTCCCTCAAGCCTTCAACAGATTACCTCCACGACATGCCTAATGCAGCATGTTTTATAGCCGAGTAATGTCGGCTTTACACAGGGATTTGAACCTTTAAGCTGACCTTGAAACATGGCTGCTCTGTCGGCCAAGACACCATCCTAACAGGCCGTGATTTATCACTGGAGACTTTGCGGATAAGTCCAGCTGAAATGACTGTAGCTGTTTTAGGCCAAAGAGAATGTTGATGGGCAGAGAGGGGCACAAGTCTGCACACATTTCACACATAGTTGTGTTGTATTTTATTCACTAGAAAGTCATAAAAGTGCCTCATAGTAGTGTGTTCCAGCCATATTGTGAATGACATCATGTTTTAGATGTCATGGCTTAGTTTTCTCTGGTGCTTATCAAAGACAGATGACAACTTTAAGAGACTCAAATGAACTCATCTACACATGTTGCTTGTCTTGTTGCTAATCAGAACTTTCTATCCCAGGGCCAAAATACTGGGAGACATTTCTTTGTGGGGATAGATTCCATCCTATGATTGTGTCACATCACATGCTAGACAAACTTTATTTGTGTAGGGAGGAGTAAAAACTATGTTCAGCAATCCTAAAACAGATGTTTTAATTGCACGCAGCATCTGTAGCTGCTCACAATGACAGCAAACAAACTGCTGTTCTTGTCTCTTACAGAATGATCGCACGTTGTCACTGCTCCATCTGTGTGTGTGTGTTATTATATGTGTGTACACATATGTGTGTGTGTGCTCCCACATATGTGGGCCTGAAGACATCGTGCTGGCCCGAGGACTTCTCTGTCACTCCAGAAAGTCTTCGGTTCCACCGTCATGCTGGCGTGCCTTCTAAGACATCCAGCTGGAGGCTCCAGGCCCAGGGCCCAGCTATCTATCAGCCCCGTGGCCCAGCTACCCCTCACCATGCTGGGCTGAGGAGAGACTCAGGAGCGGCTGCTGGGAGGATAGTCATCGCTGTCTGTTCTCTGATGGGACGTGACAGCAGCCTGTAGGCTGTCAACACATTCCTGCACAGCTGCTCCTAAATCACTGTAGTTTTGTGTGTGTGTGTGTGTGTAAGCTGGAGCATTAGTGCGCAACTGTGTTTGACGACGTGTGCGTGGGCGCAACGCGTGTATAAATTATTCCATTTCTGCTTCACATATCAGTTTTTGAGTGATGAGGTGTTTTTGTGTGTGTAAATGAGCAAACGTTAACACACACGAGTCAGTCTTACTTTCCATTTTAGTAACTCTCTGGAGATGCAACTTTGTCTCTCAACATTGTGCAGTCGCAGTGTTGAAGCTGATAAGGAAATGTTTAGCCAATTTAACCAGACTGTTGAAATGATTTGGAATCCTCACCAGGCCACATGGGCATATCAAATACATGGTGGAAAACTGGATTGTTTGTACATTGGTTGCGTTAACTGAAATACTTAGGAGCACTTTGCCGAGTTTCAGTGTATGGAGTGAAAGATCTGCCTGTGTGTGCCTCTGGTGTTTAACACTGACTGCTTGTTGTTTTGATGGAGTGTGTCTGTGTGCATAAGCTGAAGGAGATGGAGGCTGTACATGTTTTCATACATGTGTCTACATGGTTTCTTAGCTCATACGTGTGTGTGTGTTTGATTTAAAAGGCCCTACTGTGGCCCCTCCAGCCCTGCATTGACCCCCCCATCCTCTCTCTCTCTCTCTCTCTCTCTGAGATACTGATGAACACAATCTGTGCTTTCAGATCCATGAACGGCTGCAGCACTATGAAGCGAGTAAACCTGCCCCCATCCTGGAAAACGCTGCAAGTCTGGCCCATCAAGTAAGCTGTTTTTTTTTTTCTTTCTTTTTTTATTGTTGAAATACGCCTGACATTTATTTGATTCTTCTTCAAAGGTCTGACCATAAGTTTTTGGAGCTCAATTAGAGACATTCTTATTAAAGGTATTCACTCGGATGATGCTGCTGATTGTCCAACATAACACTTCAGATCTCATTCAGATCATTTTCACATTAAACATGTGTCAGGCAGTTTATTCCTTTAATTTGTCACATTCATTGGACATTTGTTAAATTCTCTTTAACCATGCAGCACAACAGTGAGACAGTCTTTCTTAAACCGACGTTAGGCGTTAATTAATATTGATCAGCTTAATGTCAATAGGCAGTTCAAGCTATCGTAGAGGTAGAGAGAGAGATGATGGCAGAGTGCAACACAGAGTTTATACTGCCACATGTATGAGCTAATTCTGCAGGGGCAAACAGCAACAATGTGGCCTCGCCTCTCAGAATCTAGGGCACACTCATGGCATTTTTTCCTCACTTTTTGCACTATGGTTGGAGGTCGAACTCTTTTTCTAAGCTTGTGTAGAACTGGTCACGGTTGCACGACACTACACCGTCCACTCTGCCGCCCTCTTCTGGAAATCCAGCTCTGATTGATCATTTTCCCCAAACAGAGGGTGGACAAAAGAACTTCATCAAAGGAGAGCTGAAGATGGATGAGCATTTTACCCAGGGAAAGAGTGAAGCATCAAAGCAGTATCACCTATTGCGTGCAGCCTCTCCTCATTAGTTAACCTGTTTGATCTGCCCTTGCACAAACAATAACATCACCATCAGTACCACTGATGAGGATTTTCCTCCACTAGCTCTCTTCAAGCTGTGAAAGATATTTAGGGTGATTTATAGACTAAATGTCCAGTGTCCTGACATTTGTTACCATATTGTTCCTCTGCAATATTTATTGAAAGCAACATAAGCTTGCAAGTGCACCGCTCACATCCATATGCGCACACACACACACCTGTGTAAACCTAAGAAGCAGCCTGGCATGGTGAACGGAGAGGAGGAAAAGCACTTTTACTGGTGTGTGGTTTTGTTTGAAATCCCCAGCTCTGTTTATTGTAATCAAAGTGCCTCCGTCTATTCCACCCCTTCTAAAGAGCCCACAGCCATACATCATCCTAATTAGTACTGAGTCAAGGGAAAGACGAGAGAAAGAGGGGCTGAAATTCCTGCTGTCGGCTGGGGTAAAGACCAGAGTGTCCCGTGTTTGTCACGAAAGAAAGGCCATCTTGTGGTTCAGAGTGGTTTTCCTGACCTTACGGGCCACAAGTATCACTGGACGAGCCAGAGCGTTCCATGCTGCACAGCTCACACACACCAATAGAGATGACAGAAGTCCCAAACCACCCCGGACCCTTAACCAAACCAGGATGGCTGAGCTTAAATCTGTAATATTCTCAAAAATACATTTTATAGCTCTCTTTCCCTTCTTTGTGTTAATTCTACCCTGCTGTTAGCACTGGCAAAGGATTCTGCTCACCAGATAACACCAGAACAGGAATTCCACCAGATTCAAGAATCCAGCTGAGTGTGAAGGATCACTTCTGTTTCTCTTTCTTAAGTCCACTAGACTGTTCAAAAGACCCCCAACTATCAGCCTCCATCTTCTCCCTCCCCTCCCCTCCCCTCCCCTATTACAGATTTTCCTTCTCATTCTTTTTGCCAAATTACAGACTTTCAAATTTATGCTTCCTGGTAAATGCCCCGCAAAGCGTCTCCCCGGGATTATCAGGTATCGGGATAAAGCCCAGAGATGGTGTATCAAAGCATCTCACAGCACACCGCAATCCTGAGTCTCCCCTTCTTGGCTGGTTAAAGAAAAAACAGAAAAGAAAATCACCCAAGCCGGAGCAGTGCAGTGTATTTTTAAAGCAGATTGTTTTTCACCCGTGTCACCGCTCCAAATGAGGGCTATTGAAGTGGTGGCTGAGGACTGAAGTGTAAAGGGAGAGATCTACAGTTAGATGAAATTCATTTCAGGCTTAGGTTTCTGGTAATGGAGGCTTAATTTATTGGCTAACATAAAATGACATTTTAACCCCCGTCTGGCCCGGCTGCACTGTCTAGAGCACACAGCAGGTGACTGCCACTGCTCGAGCAGACTCGCACCGACAGTGCCGCCTGAAACACGATCGATAGGTGCTGTGTTACATACATATAAAGACGTGTCAGATGGTGACTGCACACACACATTTATGAACGTGCAGACATTAACATTACCGCACGCACACCGCCTCTCTCCAGACTGAAATAGAAGCACAGTACAATACCACACAACATTAATCAGAAAGGGCAAACCAGCCGCACGCATGGCTACAGTGAGTTACAATCTGTCGATCCAATCAGGCTCCATCAATGCTGTCGAAAGCTAAAACACACCACATCATCAGTAAGGCGAATGCCAGATCAGTGTCCATCGCTTGAACTGTGAATGTATGTCCCGGTGGCTGACTCGAATCAATCTCCGCCTTAAAGAAACCTTTTCCTCTTCTGGCTTGATTCCCAGCATCATATATACCCTGTAACACTGCTGTTACTAAAGAAGACCACAGGGTGCCATCAGAGAGCACTGGTCTGCAGTCCATACCTACAGCATCTAATGGGAAACAGAGAGGGAGAAGGGTTTCATCAATGTCAAGTGGATCTTCATGTCAGTTTAAACTGCGCAGCATATTCACAAAGATCAGCTCAGGTATCTCAAAGATGGAAGTAAAAAAGGATACAGTCACAGTCAGAGAACCTAAACATTCAGGTTTCTAGCCCCTTATGATGTCATAAGGAGGCGTCGTCTGATAGAGTGAAGCATTAGTCTCAGCAAGAGAGTTCAAATGAGTGAATAAATGCTAAAATGCTGATATATTTCATAGATATTATGTTCTTTATTGGGATATCAGTGGCGATAGATTTTCCTACATTGCACCTCCTGCCTCTGTGACCCCCTCAGATCAGCGGAGGAAAATGGATTTTTTAATAGATTTGGATTAGAAATGTTTCTTTCTCTAAAGACATTAAGAAAAATCACTTATTCATTATTTCCTTTTTAATTTTACTTTTCTAAGAGTGTGAAAGTCATTATTTAGCCTGTGAAATATGTAAAAGTTTATTGGCTCTTATAAAACATAATCATAGGGAAACATCTTTGTGCATGACTGTGTAAAATCTAATCAAAATGCTGCATGAGAAGGAATTCACATTAAATGCTTATTGTAGTCAGCCGGCATATTATTGATCAGTTACACAATAAATCAAGCCAAAGTGCATTTTATCCGTCATATAAAATGGATGACGTGCCGGGCAAAGATCAGACTTTTTTTTTTTTTTTTTTAATAAAATGTTATCAAACGTTTTAATACATTCAAAACTAGCTTGATGTATTGGCAGCTATATATCAAAGTCGTGAGCCCTTAGCCGTTCAGGGTCAAGGGAGCGCTATAAACTGACATGCTGGGATCAAACTTATCTAAACACTGCAGCGCCTGCCATGACATTTAACAAATGAAATACACAGAGCCTCAGAGGAGAGCAGCATCATTTTTTTTTGCCCCCTCCCTCACTCTCTGTGAAGGTCTGAGGATGGAAAATGTGATTCCAGCAGGGAACCATGAAGGTAGACAGAGGAATGTGTTGTCAAACATGTCCCATCTGTCCTCCATGCTGAGTTATGGGACAAGGAGCTTTAATAGGACAATATGGGCGGATTTGAAATGTACAACGCTCTGTCTTTCTCTGCCTCCCCGGCTGGAAGCAGCATGGCGATGAGATGATGAATGGTTCTATATCAGAGAAGGAGATGTTTTCTCACTAAAGACATTGACCTTGATTCCCCTCCATCTCCATCTTCCTTTGCTTTTCGATTGCTCTTCCTTCGCTATGTCCTTTTTCCTACTCCTCTTTTAGCCCCCGTTCTTCTTTTTGTCCTCCTTTTCTTTTATATATTTGATAGAATGAGGGTTGAAGAAGGTTCAACAGGACTAACCCTGACCACTGTAGCTATTCATTACCGTGGTCTCTTTCCCTTGGGTTGGTCAAATATTTTGGAAATAATGAACAGGGGGGGGGGGGGGGGGGGGGGGGGGGGGGGGGGGGGGGGGGGGG
>JAVQJX010138880.1:0-10081 GCA_036025115.1 Ambassis agassizii
TTATAGCTCCATGTTATATCTGTTCTTTATAAAAGAAAAAGCATACTTTATGTCTAGATGAAAATAGGATTGAATAGTGAGCGATTTTGAATATGTAATGCCTGAGAAACTGCTTTAAATCAGAGCAGGATGGACTGATATTTTATTGTTGTACAAACCTATATACTGTAAGCAAGGAAGATACTTTGTACGCTGTCATTGCAGTGGAAGCAGATTGAAGAGCAGAGAGGAAGTTGGGAGCAAATAAAATCAGACTGGCAACAAAATACTTGCTCCTGTCTGACAGTACCATTGCTAAGGAAATAATTTAGTGTAAACACATATTGACACAACCTTGCTCTTTAGAAATGGCCTACGACTGCAATTGAAATAGCAAAGGTTTGTCTCTTAGGTGCATTGCAATTAGTAGTCACAATATTGCACAACAACATTTGTAAGAGGAAATCAATGGGCAATTATTGGCCTGTATGTCTATAGGCAAGCACCTGAGAAGGCCTCCGTTTTACAACAAAATTATACACATTGAGAGCACTGAACAAAGAGAGGTCAACTCTCTGGCCTCCAAGACCTGACAGTGACAACTATAGAATCCCTTTTATCCCTCTCAGCATGCAGCATAGTCCCTGGAGAAAACACATTATGCCACAAGGCAGCACTAAAAGTAATGGGCACAGCCCGTCACCATCAAGAGGTTAATCGTCAGTCCCGTTGGAATCCAGACTCCATCTCACAAAGTGATTATAATTACATACACATTCATTACCATTAAAAGCATGAAGGAATCTTAATATAAAAGTAGTCTGCTGTTGAGTTTTTGCTTTACTTGTACTGGTAGCCTGGTGAAGACTGCTTCCCAGTCCTGTTCACTGAAGACGTTTTAGTACTGTTATTTACATCATGATCATGACTTACATTCTTCCGAGTAATCCAAGTGTGGGAGCTCAGCACAAATGTGAGAAGCTCGCTAAAGCTTGAGAGAATATCTCACAGGTCCTTTAGTTTACACCTAAAACAATAAAACGAACGGGGTGTCCACCTCTGATTTCATGACCACTGCTACAGAGGACTCCTGCATATGCCAGTACCAAACATGTTGTCACCTCTCACTAAGGCAGGCATGTGTGAATCATTTGTTGGGTGGGTACAAAAAAAAAACACTTGTTCCCACGGACACACCGGTATCTCATCATTCTGTGGCCTCTTGTTTGCACTCTCTGCTGTCTCATCTTTTGTGATCATATTCTGAAGCCATGCTTAGCAAGTACAATCACAACCATTAAGGTTTACCAGAGCAATGCTGCATTTGCTCTGTTCACAGCTGCAGATCTGTTCTCTGCTGCATATGTTCTTGTTGTGACAGACTGTCAGATGCCCGCCTTGTCGCTGTAGAAAGGCGTGACATGAAACATGTAGCAGTGTGTGCAAACCCTGACAGGCTTCACCTGGCCGTAACGAGGCAAAGGAGCAGAATGGGAAGAGCAGCGAGAGCAGAAGATCTGAAATGACACAATTTGCAATGTATTAGTTACTTTCCACACATTTTACAGTGACTCCTGTCACATAAAGAGACAGTACCTTTCCACAGCTCCTACAGTGATGCTTTCTGCGGATGACAGTGAAAGGTGCCTTGCAGGCAATGCAGGAGTTGCAAGCTTCATCAGGAACCCAGTCAGGAGGGTCTAGAGAGAGTAAACAAGAGTCATTTACTATGAAGATGCCACAAGTGTAAAATGTGATGAGAAAAAAATGGACTGATATGTTACAAAGCCAAGAGTGGGTTTGATTTGATCAGTTTGTGGCTGACCTTCGAACTTGCCCTCACGGGCTTTGGCTGCCAATTCCGATGAGGAAATGGTCTCCTGACACAGAGCACAGTCCTCCAGCACTGCACTGCGCAGAACAGGGCCTGCTGGGCATCAAAAAAGAACAAACTTGAAACTTGAGTGTGTGATAATAATTTAAGGGAGCAAAACCAGATCAAACTTTTAGAGTTTTTATGATCAGTTTTATAAACTAGTTTAATCTGCAGTAACTGGTGTTTTGTCCACATGGGGGCAGTACAACCATTATCAGTGATTTGGAATCCTGCTTCTAACAGCTGGGAAATACAGGAACCTTCAGCAGCTAACTAAAGGCTATGCACTGTCTTGAAGGGCAATGTTTGGCAGAGGCTGGTACAGCTGCTTTCAGTAAAAAATATTCTAGTGAATTAAAAACAGTAAAAATGTCACAACTGTTGATACACTGTCATTACTACACTCCATACACTCTGTTATTACCTTTCTTTTGCTTTTCATTGTCTCCCTGCTCACACTTGGTTGCCATGACTTCAAACAGAGTCTTGAGAATGCTGCGAAGGTCGCTAGCATAGTTGGTCTGCAACTGATCAGCAACACCTGCGTCACACAAAGACACATGATGTATATCAACCCAACAGAGACTTGAAAAAACTGCAGGGACAGTTATTAAGATATATAGAGGGCTTTACCTGATATACAAACAAAGAGGCGGTGGATGAGGTCGCTGCTGCTGTGAAATCGTGATCGGATCCTGTTCCTTGCCGCTAGCTTCGCATCACGCAGGGCCAGCTGATTATCCTGGCGCTCCAGGTCTTCTGATGTCCCTGAGCTGGGAGTCAGGCTGCTGACAGGGCTGGATGGAATAAGGATCATCAGGGAAGGATCATCATCAACATCATGGCCCATTTCTCAGTTTTACAAACATTTAAACCAGAGGGTGGTGAATGCTGTCACATGTTGCTTGGCCTAATAAACAAAGCTGTCTTTTTAGCAATTATTCAATCATTCCTTGCAAACATGACAAAGACACATTTGATGAACATAATAGTTACCTTGGAGTATATGAACTGCTTGACAAACTACATGTGGTGACTGAGACACTCTCACAGTCACTACTTGACACAGAGCTGAGGGGGGAGTTCTGAAAACTAAAAACATCCAAATAAACAGTGTAAATAAAGAAATAAAGGTTAATTAATGGTTACATAAACAAAGATGAACAAAATAGTGAAACACACATGCAAAATGATGATTAATGACACAAAGAGGATAACATAAAGTGTATGACTAATTAAAGCAAAACTAATTTAAGAATGATATCTATGTTCATGCAAATGCATCAGAAATATGACTGCCACACAAAAAGTTGGTAAAAATAGACATGTCAGCACACCTAGAGCATCTTCTGCTGTCTTCTTTGGTATCTCTTTTCATATTTTCTGGCTTGTCTTTATCCACCTCCTTATCCCTCTGTTGGCCTTCACTGGCATGTTGCCTCTTTTCAGTCCTCAGGTGGTGGTTGCACGGAGAGGCTCCATCCAATCTGCTCGAGCTATAGTCCCGAGTGTGATGCCCCAGACTCTGAGCTACTGCCTGGCACTTCTCACACAGCTGAGTATTACAATTCTCTTCCAGTGGTTCCGCAGAGCAACGAGAGGAAGGAGGAGTCACCTGGGCAATCTCACTCTTACTGTGAGGATCGTGAACTCTTTTGGGCAGCCGGCAAGCTGATGACTGGATGACAGTGCTGGAAGCTGGAGTTTTACAATGTTTATCCAATCCAAACGCGAGGCCTAATCCAAGTGCTGTTGTTTCTGTGGCAATGGCATCCTCATGTCCATCTTCACAGCTCCCACAGCAGACACAGGAGTTGAGCAGGCAGTGAGTAGCCACCAGGGGACCACAGGGCTCAATCTCAGAGGGAGTGGGTCGAGGCAGCAACATCTTATCCACAGCCAACTCTGTCAAGCTGGGTGAGCGAGGATTGAAAATGACTGTAGCAGACAGCTTCATCCCTCCCATTCGATGGGCGATGACTTCAGCTGTTTCAGACGTGGTCCCCTCTAAACCCATCTCCCACCCATTGGTGTAAGGCAGAGGTTCAGAACCAGGAGCTGAGGTGCATGGGGGGTGCTGTGGTGTAGGACAATGTGTATTCAGGCTACGTGGCTGTGAGCAAGGCTGCTCTGAGGTTGTCTCAGAGTACCATCCATTCCTAACCGAGCCTGGCCTTATCCTGGGTTTGCACTGCACAGCACAAGCTGACTCTTTGGAATGAGTGATGACACAAGTATAAGCCTCTCGTGGGATGCTGGTGATGCTATCTCCTGCTGAGTCCACATCCTCCATGAAGAACACCCTGTCCTCCTCCTCTACAGAAATACCCGTCCTTCCCCGGCTACCCAAGATCCTGTGTGGAGAGGCCTCAGTGCTAGAAGCCCCACTGGATCCTCCTGGCTCTCCTCTATTGGGATGGTGGGCAGGGGACTGATCCTGGCTGGGAGGCGACAGCAGAGTAGACATCTCATCTCCCACACGGTACACCATCATGTTAAGCTGCTCCAGTTCCTCCTCATCGTACTGCATAGAGCAAGCCAACTCAGCTTCCTCTGCCTCCTCACAGAGCAGGCCCTGCTCCTGCTCCTCTTCCCCTCTTTCAGTTTCCACCTCCTCCCACACTTTCTTTACATCTACCAACTCCTCCTCCTGATTGGTACACACAAACACAGCCAGTTGCTCCTCTTCCCCCTCACTCTCCTCTTTGGGGGTGCCATTAGTAGGGCTGCAGGATGAATGCTTCTCTTGGACTGGGGCCGGCATGCCGTTTGCGGCCTGCTCCTGGCTTGTAGACAACTCCCCATCCTGAGAAATACACAGGTTTCTCTCCAGTGTTATCAGCTCCTCCTCAGTCAGGGTTTGCAGCAAGTCCCTGTAAAATAATTTTACCATGACAGTTGTTTCATAGTGATAGAAGAAAATCCACATCTTTTCACATCACTTTATATTATGGCGTGTACCTTATTTTCTTCAACAGGGTGCGAAAAGGCCTGAAGAGCTCAGACATGTCCTCTGATTTTCGGTCAAGATCGAGAGGTCCCTCTGCATACACGACCAGTCCACTAAAAACATGTAAAGTTCCATAAGAGGCTGGAAAGGAGTCAGTTAAAAGAAGAATGGCAGGGAGACAGGCAACACTTACCACACAATGGCTAGTCTGGGAATTGTAAACATTAGTGCGGGTTCATAGTCATCAATCATATCCTGTGTGAGGTAGCCCAGCTTTAAGGCCCTAAGACCACAAAGACAAGCAAATGTAATGTCATTATATTCATGCAGCTTTGCAGTGATAACTAAGATATTTGGTGCCTTTAAACGTACCTCTCCACAGTCTCACAGAAGAGCACAATCACTTCCTGCTGTACATAGTATTCTTTGGGAGACTTCACAGGCACCATGGCTGACACATAGCTGGTAATGGAGATAAGAAACAAAAAAAATATAATGACATCCACACATTTCAGCAATGTTTGTACCAGCAGTTTTATTAATAATAACGTCTGGACTGGTCCTTAAATTACCTGAGCTCAAACTCAGCAAAAAGGCTGTCAAAATGTCGCAAAGCGTCCTTCATGCGGTCTGTGTACAAGTTAAGGTCTCTCAGGGCTTGGTCTCTTGTGATGTTGCGTACCTCCTCCAGGCTGCGGGTAAGGTCTTTTGCCAGGGGTCTCATGGCTATACTCTCTATCTCCCTGTTCATGATGATGGAGCCTGCAGCCAAACACTGGTTGGGAAACACATCTGTCTTTAATCTTAATTGCACAGAGGATTAAACTGAAACAATTATTGGACACTTGGCCATCAAAAATGAGAGCATGCAGTAGTATGCTTGTGTTAAGGACTTCTGCACAGTTGTTTTCTTCTAGACTTATGCAGGAGGGAATACACTACCTCAGCCCCAAACCACAGCTGCCCTGCCAAGTTGTCATGACGAATCTCCTCAGGGAACTTCACACAAAAGTCTCTGTTGGCCCGGTCATTGGGGATACATTCATCCATGATCTGACTGATAATGTTCAACACATTGTCCTGCAGATAAACACAAGAGTGACAGAAAACAAAATTGGACAAACTAGTTGGCTGTGTAAACACAGGGATGAAAAAAATCTGTTTTTGAAAGGCACATTTTTGAAGTGTTTAACAAATTTTGATCAATAATCCACACTTAGACAGCTGTTATGAAGGCCTCTGTATTGCAGTGCATTTATTAGAAAAGGAATGAAAACAATTTGACAAGTACATGAGACCATTATGACCCTCACAGCAACATTCTACTTCAATAAAAACACTGAACTATAGCCCATAATTCCAGCAGTGAAAATGCAGTGTCACACACAACAAGAGCTAATCAAGAGCTTATGTGCCGCTGGCATGTACAACAGCCATAACAATGACTTACAATGAGCCTTTCACTCAACCACAGCTCTGTGCGCTGTAATCTTGTCAGGCACAGCACTGTGTCTTTCTCTGCTCACCCGAGGAGAAAGATTAAAAAGCTTTGAGAGGGAGAGTTTAACCACTGATTCCTTTATGGCTGCATGCTGCACAAGTGTCTGACTCCCACTCCACTGTCTGTGAGTGTGAGGGGTAGTGACTCCTTTGGAGTGATAGAACAGTCTTTTCCTGCCTCTCTTCACTCTCTGATCCATCTCTTCCCTTTTTCTTGTCAATCCCATCTAATTCAAACACACACATTAGCTCACCTTTTCCAGCCGACCGCTTTGGGCAGCAGACGAGCAACCCTGACAAAGTTCTATATGAGCTTTCAGTGCCTGGTTCGAGCACAATATCTTGGTTTTAATACACTTGCCTTTTATTATTGGGGCTGTGGGGTTCCATTCAATGTCCAAAACCTTTGAGGCATCTGAAGCACCTCCTTTACTTGTACTTCGTTTAGAATTGGCTGTAGTGACTAATATTATATACAAGACACAGCCTGGCAAGTGGCACTCATTCATAAAAGGTGAACGAGTATAAGACGGCAAAGAAAAACATGGTGACAGCTTCGCAAAGCGAAGGTCGAAGAGGAAAGAGACAGAACAGTTGGGGATCAAGTGATGACCTTATTAAGTGGTTCTCCCTGTGTGCCCTGCCAGTGGGGGAGGGTGGGGGGCAGGCTGAGGCACAACGGGCCAGATGAGAACCTCCTCCACTACTATCGAGATCACCCAGCATGATGCAGCATAACAGCCATCACTCATGCATAGCATCACCTGCATAGCTCCCCTCGGCCCTGACCTCGTACAGACCTGAAACAATAGCCTGTTAGCAGTGTGGTTTTGAATCCCAAGATCTCTTTTCTGTAGATCAGATCTGGCCTGATGAATATTCAGATGACTACAAAGAAAAAAAAAATTTTCCACCAAAGTGTTCGCCTTTCTTAGCAGGCCGCTTTCAGAATCATTTACTAAAATTCCGCATGTCACACAGCCCAAAGCCAAGATGAGTATGTGCACTGACTACTTCCAGACAATCTTCTTATCTCACCTTATCAGCAAAACAGTGTTAGGTGAGGCAATCATATAACCACACCAGTAACAAAAAGGGTGTATTTTTGGTATGCAGGCCAAACCAAGGTCCAACCAGGAGGTTATGTGAATGAAAGGATTTTAAAAGAAACCTGTGAAACTGTGGTTTAAAGTCCTGTCCAAGCTAGGGGTTAGGGTTTCCACACTTATGGGCTATTTTACAGACTTTGGACTGACCTGACAAGATCGGAACTGGTTGACCAGTAGGGTGCATCTCTGAGGGTCTTTCCTCCCGTCGAGGCTGTCCAGCTCAGTGGCCACCTGGTTCAGTTCTTCATCTGCATAATAGAACTGGGCCAGCAGCTGAGGGTCTGTCCTCTAAACAGAAAAACAAGGAAGCCATTTTCAGGAGGATATAAAAATATAAGAAAGTAATACAAAGAACTCAACATGCAAAAACCTATACATTATAATCTTCCAGATGATTAATTAAATCATTTAACAATAGCTAAATGGGGTTTCTTTTGTTTACTTCAAGAATCAAGAATCAATCAAGGATTGATTACTTGGCGCTCAACCAACTGTAGATAGCATACAGTATATTCTGCCTAAATTAGCTGATTAAATGAAATATTTGAATGACTAAACTTTACTGCTTTTTAAACAGTCTGTGGACACAAATTGAAGTCCTACAGTTGAAGTTGTCTGACCTAACATTGTAACTCAAAATAGCATATTACTTAAAGGGGAAATTACTGAACATCAAAACAAACAACCTTATTTGACCCAAAACAAAGCACAGGTACAGATCATCTGTAGGACGCATTATAGAGATAATGTGTTTCCTTAAAGAGTTAAGAGGCAGTTGAGGACAAACATTTCAGTAGTATAATACAGCAATATACTGTCGATCTGTAGGGAAAATAAAATCAGGTAAGTAGGGCACTGTATACTCTAGGTCAGCTTAACAACAGATTGTACTCTCATTTGCTCCAGTAGAGATGATTTATGAGCAAAAACTTTACATAGACATACAAAAAAAATATTTTCAAGAGTAATTGATAAAACAAGGTATTCATTTTAAAACCGCAACACTTGTGTAGGCAAAGACACACACTTGCCCTGTGGAGGGCACATGTTAACCTAAAGGTTAATGGTTCTGAAAATGGCGACCACATGCCGACATGCATCATCACAAACCACACGGCCCGGATGATGGCACAGGAGCTTAAACGGATAGCATGACTGTGCAGACAGAAGAAGAAGGGCGAGACACTGTGGTAAACAGGCTTGTTTGCCTGCTATGCATCGACTCTGTGGAAGTGTTTTTCCATTAACTGAAAAACCACAAAATACTAGTATTTATCGAAACCTCTCAGAGGACCTTTTCCCCAAAGTTTGCAGTGGTTCCTACTGCGTGATGCCCTCCCCGCAGACGCTAGATTTTTCTTTCTGAATGTGATACATGGTGCTTGTTTCCTCACTCTCTCTCATTAATAATGAAACAAACAGCAAGAAGGAAACACAGAGATATATCCAGCAGCTGGGTTACACTAATGCTGTGAGGGAGCAAACTACAATGAACATGCCTGTCTAAAAAGGCAGTTGTCACAACATAAGATGAATTTGTTTATGTATAAGATGCATAAGGATATTTGTGCCAAGGTCAAATTTGTGGCGGGTGGTGATGCATCCACAAGGTGAGTTTTCACCTGTGCACTGAAATGGAGCAGATCTACTTCTATCTCAAGGCCCTTGAGTGAGACAGGCACTTGCCATCGATAATACAACGCCACAGAAACTTGCAGCAATTGTAAATAGCATTCCCTCACATTTTGTATACATGTGAATTTTAAAGTCTGCATGTTTACTGAATAAGCTTACGGGAGGAAAGAGAGCATCTAACGGAGCTCTGAGCCTGTTATACTGATGGTGTGTGTGTGTTCTTCCCAAGTCACCTTTCATAATTTAATGTGCAGTATCAAAGTCATCTGTAAATAGCAATAACAACAGAGGGACAAAATGTAAATAGTGACATTTCTAAGATCTAGTATCTCTACAACGGAAACAAATACAAGTAGGTAAGGCTCAAAGTAAACATTGCTACATGAGGTATTTACATCTAAATATAACTCCTGAACGGTCAGAGGGTTGATCTGACCCAACAACAGCACAACAATGAGTGAGTCTACAATACAAACAGCATTATGACAAAACAGGAAACAGGAGTGGGAGACAGTGAAAGACTTTTTTTCTTGCCTGGACACAACATGGCCCACATACTGATGGTATTAAGTTCAAATTCTGAAGCATATAGGTCAACAGAGAAGAAAAGAAGTGTTTGAGACAGACCCGATCCTATAGCCTCCTTCTGCTGCATTCCACACACAAGAGGAACATTCCTCCACCATTGCATCATGGGGGGAAAAGTCAAAAGACAGCAATGTTCACAGATTGCTGGTTTGGTTTAAGAAAAGCAGCTGAAACTGCTTAGTCTACAAGTCGGGCGTGTCAGGATTAATCACTGATCAGGAAAAAAAAAAAAGGTATTAAAAGACTGAGTTTGTGTTTATGTCATGTGTGGCTGTTTACACCTGTGTGGGACTTTGAAGCCAGTTGCACCAGCTGTTCACATGTTCAAACTTATGTAAAGTATGTATGTAAAGAAGAGATTTAATAAGAATTGACAGCTAAGTTTACAGACTTTAATAGCAACTGCTGTTTAGTTGATTGGTTTTAAAAAGCATGTTACTTGGA
>JAVQJX010138884.1:0-11807 GCA_036025115.1 Ambassis agassizii
TAATAAACTAAAGTGTTGTGTTTCTGCTGTTCGCTCCCTGCGGCGTCTCTCTCACACACACACACACACACACACACACACACACACACACAATCTAAAACAGACTGCACATCTGCACGGCTGTGAGTGAGTAACATGGAAACCCGATCTATTGAGTCAATATTAAAAACTATCTGATCACAGCTGCACACAAACACCACACTCCATCCTTTTTCCTTTTGCTTGTTTAAGAACTGAAGAAGTGCTGAATAAACATGAGAGAATGTTCAACACTCACAGCTTCATATACTCTCCTCTTCCTGCACAAACTTGGCAACAACAAAAGCACTAAAAATCTACACTGCTCTGTGCAGCCAGGAAGCCACGATCGACTGTCACATGACAAAAAGTCTTTTATTCTTATTTATTTTACTAACTGTAGTGAGACGTGCTTAAATAAACAGTCCATGTGAGGACACTGTCAGAGGTGAATGCAGTCCAACAGGACGGGCAGGTTTGTTCCTGCATGTCTGCACTACTACAACTACAACAACTGCTGAAATGAAAGTAAGGTGAGAGCAGAGAGGATTAATAAATGTGAGACAAATGGACTTCATGTTATTTCCTGTGCAGCTTCCTCTTTTAAAAATGCATTTCCTGTTGTTTGATGGAACTTTCTCTCAGAGGTCTAACCACAGCATCCATGTTAAAACTGTCTCCATGGCAACTGGTGATTCTGAGGGAACAATGAGGACACCTTTTGACATCAAAGTCTGAGCCATCAGGCATCCATTTTCTTTTCCTAAATAGATTTATGGTGCTTTTGGAATGAAAGCCGTCTAATGTAAACTGTCTGCACAGCTCTCCAAACTTCAGTCCAGAGTGGGGGGTGGGGGTGGACAGAGTGACAGAGCCTCTGGATGGCATCACTACAGGATGGGGCTTAGGGAATCATAAGCCGAGCATGACTTTGTGTCAGTAAACACTGTTGGTTGAGAAAGAGACGCTGCAGCTTTGCATCAGAGGATTCCACTACAAACCAGCGACCGCAATGGAAACAAGCGTCTGAGGCTCAGAGCACTCATATGTATGAGATGCATGCTGGACAAAGGCCAGTTTGAGGCTTTGACGCAGCACCGTCCACTTTTTTCTTTTAAGTATCGTCTTCATGAGGACTCCAACACGCCTGCGCTGACAGAGACGTGAAGTGTGTATCATCTCTGGGCAAAATCGAGTGTAAGACACCGGATCTGTGCGGTGTCTGAGGCGGGAATCTCTCACCTTCCTCTTCCAGGTTTTTATTTGTGGATCCTACCAGGACTCCTAAAAATACACACGGCGCAGACTGCAGCGCACATGGAGAGCCCCGTCAGCTGCTGCGACACACCGACCCCAATGGGAAACACATGATGAGCTACCTCCACACAGCTGGAGGGGGTTTCTCTGTGTGTGTGTGTGTGTGTGTGTGTGTGTGTGCACCGTAATGCTGCCATTTGTCGGTGTAAAAAACGTCCGGCCCTGTGTAGCATGCACAGCGATTACACAACTGCAGCCATTGTTTCGGTGTTTGGCCTGGCAGCGAGGACGGCCAGTTTGTCGACATGTCTGAACCAGCTGGATAGGAGGAGGAGGAGGCGCCGGCTTCTCTTTCATCTGCTGGAGCTCAAGTATGTAAACAAGAGGAGTAACGCGGCGAAGAATCAGCGGAGCCGGCAAAAAAAACCAGAGCTCCGACAGACGTGAGCTCATGTCTCTTAAGGGTCGTCCAGATGGAAGGTTTTCTGTTCTGTTCTTTATTGAATGAGTAAAGGTCTGTCAGAGTGGATTTATGATCTGATTTGATGATCCGCTGATGATTCTAAGAGTCAAGGTGAATCCTGCTGTGACACGCCAACACCTACAGCCGGGATTATCTATTATAAACCATCACACACGCCACAGCTGATTCATTAATACCATGTCTGTGTTTGAGGGGGTTTTGATTTCCTCATATACTTTAACCAAAAAAAAAACAAACAGAGCATGCATCATGAAGCTGCAGCGTTTCAGGAGAAAACAGAAAGTAGAAACTCACACCTCTCCGCTGGGGGGGGGGGGGACGGTTGGTACTGTTGTGTTTTTTTTGGCGTCCCATCACACAGAAAAAACAAAAAGAGAGACGCAGGCTTTTGGTGCACATCCCTATCAATTAGACTACTTTGATTTCAGAGATTAAAAATATTCCCAGAAACAACCACAGGGGGAGAGATGGAGGAGCCGGCTCCTCTTTAGGGAAGTGCCTCTGAAGGAAAGACAGAGAGATGGTAATCTGTGAGAGACAATGGCAGATGTAGGACGATGTAAACTGCAGATTACATTAGAGGAGGCTGTATAACCTATGTCTGCTGAAAATGATGTGAACAGAGAAGCAGCTTTATGATAAAAACGTGAATATTATATAAGCTGAGGACCTGTTGTCGTCTCTCTGCAGTCTGGCAGCTTCTTGTTTCCTTAATGACCGACACATACTTGCCTCTCTGCCTGTGTAAACTCTCATTCATAAGGAGAGGGGCGGGTTCGACAGCCTGCCAGTAATTTTCCACCATAAAAATCTAACCAAACTCACTTCCCTGTCATTAAAAGGCCAGCAGCTACAGACGCGTGCAGGGAAGTCCTAATCTTCAATGGCAGCAACACACACTCCCAATGTCAATATGAGACCTCCTGATTGGCTGCTGATGTGTCACAAGCAGCAGGTGGACGAAGCGTCTCGCTGCAGATCTGAGATCACAAAAACATGTGGCGCCTGTCAGGAGGAGAAACACTGCTGTGTTTACAAACTGAAAAAATTCATCACGTTTGTGAGCCAAAAAATGTCACAAAAACGAGTCAACACATTCTTTTAAACATGAATTTAACTTTCCTTAAAGAACAATGGGAAAAGCAGTCCACTGGTATTGCATTAATTAGCTTAGGTGGAAACGTGCCAGCTAATCAATCAAACTCTTGTTATGAAAGCATCCAGAATGTGAAATAAACAGCTTCAATATGCAGCAGCAGAAACACATCAATATAGCCATTATGTCAGTGATTTGTGGTTGAGTTGAATTCCACCCGATCAAAGAAGTGATTCTAATGAAAAACATCCTCAGAGGTATTCTCACATCAACACGGTGAAGAAGATCCCCCCGGACAGCAACATTAAACCGTCCAAAACGAGCTGTCACTGCCTGAATTACTGCCGGACCAATCAAACGGCTTGGCTGGAGCATCCATCCACAGCTCTGAGGAGACGCTAATGCTGGCCGACACAAGAGGAAGCGGAGTCAGGAAGCAGCTTGTTCCTCAGAGGAAAATGAGAACACAGCGGCTCAGTGACTGTATCCTCACACCTCTGAAACAGCTCCTAACCTGAGCGAGGGTGAGGAGATCATGACAGAGGACGAAGGACGGGCACAAACCTGCTGCTTCCTCAGCACAGCTAGGACGCCATGATCGATTTAGTGGTCACATGACCGACTCCCAGCTGTGGATCAGAGGTTAGCAGACACCTTTCTCTCCACACACCCTAACTTCCTCTGACTGTCAATACTTCCTGTAAGACACAGAGGAGGTGTGTTCTACAGGTTTTGACTGGCGAGCACGTGGAGCTTTTCATGAGGCCTGCTGGCTGCTCTCTGGTTTGGGGTTTCAGATGGTGACAACTGAAAGGTGTCTCAGTTGCACAGGTAAACAATGATGTGACCTGTATGCAGACAAAAGGCAGCAGGGTGTGTGGACCCTTCTCTTTCTCCGCATTCATTGTGTTTGAACTCTGAGAGCACAGCTGAGCATGACACTGATGCAAATCACCATTTGCATAGAGAGTGATAAAGATCTCAACAAGGTGCAGTAACACTGTTTCACCCTTAATAAGCCTGTCAGGTGTCAGCAGCTGAGGATTCTGGGTGTTTAGTCAGCGGAGACGGGGCCGTTTTATTGTCTGCCAGCTGAAAACAAAAAAGCACGCCCACGGCAGAGAGACAGGGCTGACGTCACCGACAGGAGACCAGGCCGCACATGTGTGATCGATTAGTGATGTCTGGCGCCTTGCCACAGAGATCAGGAGTGTGTAGGACGTGAATGAAAACACATAGCAGCTGCCACTGCACATGTTTGTTTCTCCTGACTCACTCCTGCTCTCACAATCAGCCTTTTTATTTTTTTGGACAGAAATATATGAGATTCAAATCACAAATTTAAAGAACAAAAACAGCAGCTGACACCATAAAAATAAGAATCAATAAAGCAGCTATAATACAGGAAGCAGCAGCATGCCCACATCTTACTGCACACACACACACACACACACACTGGTCTTTCCCAAATGCCTGAGCAGGTCCCTACATGAGCGCCTGTCTGCGGTGTTTTGACTGCCGTCCTCTGAGCAGAGGGTCTGCAGGTCTGATACCATCACAGTGGACACACACAGGAGACATCACAGGACTTTTTCCCTCTGCACTCCTGGACTGAGACACTCTCATTAATCTGTAGTGATTTCAGCTCCCCTCCCTTCTGTTCTGTGTTGACAGAACCGGTTTGTTTGAGCCTCTGAAAAGGCCTCACGGTTGGACTTTGTCTCTCCTGCCAATACAAATATTGATGCTCAGACTTCTTAACCTCCCTCCTCCTCCTCCTCAGATTCACATATCCTCCTCTGACCTTTGCTCTCCAAAAGTCCCTAATATTTCAAGGCTTCTATAACCAGCATGTGACATAAAAAACCCTCCTTCTGTAATTTAGCCTCATTCCGCCTCAGGACACAGGCAGGTCCCACCAAACGCCGTTAAACCAGGCATCTGTTTCCTGGCGGCGATTACGTGGCTCAGGCCTCCTGCCAAACGCACAGAATTAGCATTATTTTTTGGTGTGTTGTTTTACACGTCGCTGTACATCGTCGCTGTGTGAGAAACCACAACAACCACAAACAGAGAGAAGCCAGTGTGTGTCTGTCAACAGCCTGTCAGTCAGAGAGCAGGAACAGCTATAACAGCTGCAGATTTTTTAAATTTGAAGCCAGATGCAAAAATACGTTTTAATTCATCCTCCATCGCTCACTGAGACAGAGTCAGAGGTCACACTCGGGGGTCAAAGGGTTCATAAAAAAACTGAGATCTGACTGAGGCCTGAATCTGTCCACTGGAAACACATCTGGAAAATACATGGAGCAGGAGGAGGTGGAGGAGGGGTGTGCGTGTAAAGAGAGAGAGAGAAAAAAAAGAAATGTGTAACAAAGAAAAAAGTGTGTGTGTGTGTGTGTGTGTATGGCTGTGTGTTTCCTGAGGCCCAGAGTAGGAGGGAAGTTCATCTGAGCTATTATAAGACCACAAATTACGAGTCTCCGCAGCCAGCAGAGAGAGAGAGAGATAGAGCGAGCTCCTCTGCTGTGGCAAAGCCGCCGCGCTGCAGCTTCACAGTCTTCCATGCAGATCTCAGGAAACAAAACGCACTGTGGGCGCATGCTTCACTCCATCAGGCCTCATGTTAGACTGAAAAAACGCCTTTAACACAAACTTTTGCTGTGTCATTAAACACACCATGACACACACACACACACACACCATTTTGTCTGTTTGAATCCACTTTCTGTTTGTTGTGCATCTGTTTTTACTCATTATTTCTTTGGGGTTGTTTTCTGTTTTTGATCTCTGTTTACATTTATTTCTCTTCTATTGTGTCTCGTTGACCCTTGACCCGCCTCCTTCAGGCCTTTAGCTTCATGAATCCATCCTGGGTTTTGGTGTAAGTTGGGGAAATACTGTTTTTAAGTGAACAACAAGCTTTGTAGTCGTAGGAGGCAGAGATGGAGTGAAGGAACAAAGAGACACTAAACCATGTCTGAACATGAGGGAGGTCTGCTGCAGAAAATGTGCTGAACAATGCCCGTGTTGTGAGCAGCGCGCTCAAACCCGCGGGCATTTCCCAGCAGGCCCTGGTCTGTGTCCTCCGGCCCGGCCCGGCAGGACAGACGGGGATGCGGGGACACACAGAGCGTTCCTTTCTCAGCCACATCCTGCTGGACTGACGCACCTTCCCATGAGCCTCTACACTCCAGGGTCATCTTTGTTCACTGCAAGGCATGCTGGGAAATATGTGTGTGTGTGTGTGTGACAATGCCGCAGACACTCTATTTTAGCAAACAAATGAACGCCTTCTTTTCCTCAGACCAAACAAAGCAGCCGACAAACCTCAGATATATGTGTGAGAGACAGCGGAGGAAGACTCTGCTCCTTCTCTGACTCAGACGTCCAAATTCCTCATGAAGAATAATCTAATTGAGAGACTCCTGCCGCCATCAACGTCTGGCCTGCATACAAGCCACACTCAGAGGACCTTCAGAGTAGCGTCGCACAGTTTGTTGGACATAACGCTCATTTTCACAGACGCTCAGCAGCTAGGAATATCAGCATATCACCACTTCCTGCTCCTCCTCCAGCATTTATACATGCAGACAAAAGCCAGAAAAAGCTATAAATGACAGGAAATTAAAGCATCAACCTGGCATTACATAATGACAAAGTATCACAGTAATGAGGATGCTTTAATGCCTCAAATGTGGATAATCACATGCATCACAATGCACTTCAAATGGCTTTCAAAGAAGCCTTTGAAGGAGCAGTGAAGAAGAAGAAGTGTGTGTGTGTGTGTGTGTGTGTGTGTGTGTGTGTGTGTGTGTTGCAGACGTTTATGAATGCATAAAGCTCGGAGTTGTCCCGGTGCAGGTCTGCCGTGCGAACAGGCCTCCCTGCTGTAACAACAAACTGGAGTCCTGCAGCGTTTGTTTGAGGTGGAGGGGAGTGGGGGGGGACTGTGAACTTCAGACATAGCAGCCGAGGAGGAAAAGGACAAACAGTTGAAGGAAAAGGGGCCCCCGGGGTGCTGCAGGGGCCGCCACAGGAAACGGGTGGGGCTCGGTAGGAGGGAGGGTGACGGATCAGCAGCCAAGGAACGGGTGGATATGGAGGAGGGGAGCTATTATGAAATCCTGGATTTGCTGTTTGTTTGTGCTGTTTACAGTCGAGTAACCAGTCAGAACGTCTGATAAATCTGTTCTCAACCTGCCAGCGTGTAATGAATCAAGCATGTGCTGCAATCAGAAAGAGGAGGACGGGGCGAGGCAGAGGAAACCTTCAGAAACCCAAAAACCTGGCTGTGGTTTCTGTTAATGAAAACAATAAACTAAACTTTCAAATGGTCCTTGAATGCATCATTTGCATCAGCTTAAAGTCAAGATATTTGACCAAAATAAACAACAGCAGCAGCTATGAAGCAGTCATCTGATCTGTTGCAGTAAACAATTATCCAATAGAAATAGATGCTGCGCTGAAGTTTATTTAATTTATTATTGAGTCTATTGTTTCAAATAAGCTGTGACGGCCATTGTGACAGCGCAGCCTGAGAGTAACCAGACTCCCAGATGCATTTGTTCAGCCGACACTAAGTGACCAGAAGTGCCAAATAATTGATGAGTCCGAAGCTGCGGGCTCTGTGCTCCGTTTCCTTTGGCAACAGGTCGCTGCTGTTGGAAACGCACATGAAAGAGGCAGGCCGTCTCAGAGCGTCTGCAGGGGGCTGATAGGGCTGTTAGTCAATGCCTGTGAATCACTGATCACTTGCCAGAAGCTGAGATTTCTGGCAGAACAAACCCTCCCATTGATTCCAGGGAAGAAGCCTCATGGCAGAGCCAACAACGCAGAAGCAGGTTTATGATCGTGTTTGGCCTCATGAGGCACCTCTGCTATCCCTGAACAGGACAGGTGTACACAGACACTGTGTTCGTCTCGTCGCCCTGACAACATTCACATGGACGTGCTCGCCTCCTCTGCCTCCACTTCACACCTCCTGTTGCTGAGGAGGGACGATCCAAATATACAGTAAGCCAGAAGGGCCAAATTTCACAGTGATGCACTGATATAGCCTCTGAGCAGGCGACACCACCCCCTCCCACTAACCATTTAGAGGAGCCCTGTGAATAAAACTACTCATTACTGTGTGAAGATGAGCGTAAATATTAAATATTTGAATTAGATTGCAGTCTAGACTTTTGCCCTTTAACCAGATTGATAAATGATCTACTTCCTGTAAGAAAAGCCGCAGAAGTGACACAGAGGTGAAGCTGTGTGCAGCACTGAATGTGAACAATGTGAACATACACTGTTTCTATGAAACCAAGCTGCGTTTGATAGAACGTGGAGTTTCCAAACAGGAAACCAGCAGAGGTGCTGAAGCACCCACAAGAACACAAATCAAAGGTGAAGAATCTCCTCCTGACAATGATTCAGACGTCTCACTTCTGCCTTTTTCCAGACTGTTAAACGCTTTTAACCAAATGTTTGTTGCCATGGAGACATGAAGCATCCTGTGAATCCAAACACCATGTTTGAAACACTCACTGGTGAAGAAGCTCTTGACCTTCAGGTAGCCGACGCTGAGGCGAAGCACGGACAGCTTGTCCAGCCGAGCCCTGACCTCCTCTGTGAAGGGCAGCAGGCTGGTGAGCTTGTCCAGCTCACCGTTAAGGCGGTCGCGGTGGCGTTTGGATGGGTTGGACTTGGCGCCATCAGGAGGTGGAGGTTTGGGGCTGTGGATGCAGAAACACGAGAAGAAGTTAGCAGTGGAAAGGTCAGCGTCCCCTGAGAGAGGTCACGGCGAGAACAAACAAACAAGGTCAGGCGCTGACGTGTGTGTGTGTGTGTGTGTGTGTGTGTGTGTGTGTGTGTGTGTGTGTGTGTGTGTGTGTGCAACAGCAGCTGGGACAGAATGAGATAACACACAAGAGATGTGACAAACAGCAGGAGGGCAACGTTTGCAGGCATCAAAAATGGCTGCCACAAACATTAAAAAAAAATCAGTTTACACTAAAAAAAATGGTGAAAAATTCTGCAACCTCACATGACTAAAACTTGTGCGAGAAATCAGGTGATTGTGTTCACATATTAAACTTTAACATACTGCTTAAAGCCTTTAATATCTACAGGATAAAAAATGAGTGCTGCGTTATCTTTATATAAATCATCTGATGTTTTTCTTCAGAGCTGCTGAGTGGAAAATAACAAAGCCTCGACCACCTCCACTCTCCAGAGGCCGTCTGCTCCATCCCCTGTTGCCGTGGGAACCAGGTGAGCGGGGTGATCTCACCTGTTCCGGGACTTGTTTACCAGCCGGCTGTGTTCTGTCAGCGCACTGACAAACAATACCTAGAGCAGCAGCAACAGCTCCTTCCTGAATGCAGCTATGAAAAGTCACCCTTATTGACACTAAACATGGCTGTGAATGATGGACACAAAAACAAGATCATCACAGAGTTGCATCATGAAACAGATGTTAGTTTCATATTCATGGCGTAAACAAAGCTGCAGGTCTGTAACTGAACTCTGGTGACCGGCGGTGAACCCGGCGGCTTCTCGTCTGTAACTCAAACCAGACCTTTGCCGCACAGAAGGGCTTTTTTTTTTTCTTTCCCAGGGAAGGTGTGACGCCGTGCAGCACCTCAGAGATACAGGACGGCCTGACAGGAAGCTCTGATCAGGACTGAAGGGAGTGATCCTTATCATCTGTGTCACAACTTCTTTTTAAAATCGTCACTTCTGCTTTCAAATGTGAAGAAAACAAGTTTCCACATCACTCTGCCTTCCCAGAATAAATCTCTGAGACGATATCTGTGGTCATCCCGCACTCAGAGGCAAACTGCCAGCTGTTACTGTGGCCTAAAAACTTCAGAAACCAGTCTGATCTCTTTGTTTGACGTTTAAAATGGACGATCCGGTTCTGAGAATGTGACCTGTGACCCCCTGCCTACAGGCCGCTCTCACACCGAGCAGCTGCACATCGGCTGCTTCTCCTGTTAAATCAGCTTCAGATGTTCCTGCTGATGACTCCGTCGGGGATTTCGGGTCAGGCGAGGCCACTTGTGAAGCTGACACACTGCATGTATATATGGTACACCTGAATACTTTCCAGGTATTTCACCTTTTAGCCTCCTGATTTCTGCTCTTCAATAATGATTCAAAAATCATCATCATATAGTCGATTAGGCTGCATAACAAGGACTCAGTCACATGACAGCTTTTTGTAACACAGCAATACTATTTTTGTAGCTGCAACATAAATGTGTAAAATGTGTGTGCAGCCCACCCCTCCCCCCTTCCTGTAAATAAGACATCTGCTTCCAATAATACTCCAGAACACGACATATCTGAAATCGAGGCGAGATGGTTATCACTGCATTCCTGACTGCACAACTCCCCGCAAGAACAATGAGCGGCCAGTGTTGTTGCTCCTCGCTTTATCTAGCAGATCTGTCCTGGAAGGGGCGTGTACTCCGAGTGTGTGTAGATATGAATATATATACGTGTGTGTGTGTGTGTGTGTGTTGGACTAGGAGAAACACTCCCCTGGCTTCACACAAAGGTACTTTGTCTCTGTCGGGGCAACGACACCTTTCCAGAACAAAAGAAAGTGAGCAGGATTTGGCGCATGTTCCCTGTTGGAGTTATGATACAGGAAGTACAGAGCACAAGAGGAGGATCGGACACCGCGGCCTGAAACCCTAAACCTGTTTCACAACCAGACCCACCGGAGTGTGGCACATATCATATTAATTTTACATATCAACCAGGAACTGAAAGGATGATGTCCGTCACATGTCGGCCGGTCAGCTGTCCTGTCCGCATACTTTTGGTCACATTCTGTCCTCCTCTTCATCATTAACATAAATGTAAATGTTCTAAGTGTGTAAACATAAAGGTACAGCGCCTCAGGGCAGACTGCTGGAACGCTGCCTCCACACACACACACACACACACAGAAAAGAAAGATAAACTCCCTGAGAGAGAACTTTTCCCAAAAACTGAACATGGCAGACTTACGTAACCGTTTGCGTGACACAGAACTATGTTAATTTGAGTCAAGGGAGGGAAGAAACCCCCCCCACCTCAGAAAAACACACACACAGAGAGACAGAGGGAAAGACAGGAAAAAAGTATGTTGTGGCAGTCGGGGGAGGAGGAGGAGAAAAAAAACAGAGCGAGTCTCAGATTACGCCATCCTCCCTCCTTCCCTCCCTCCCTCCTCCCTCGTGGAAACATCGCGTGAGAGCGCTCTCGCTCCACGTCCTGATTATGATTAATGCAGGTAGTACCACACACACACTGAAACCACGGTTCTGGCAGGGTTCTGACGAGGAGCCCTGCGGTTCTGAGCAGAGCGGTTAACATTCTGCAGTTAAACATCACAAAAATAAGCAAAAGCAGAGTGTTTTGAAAGGGTTCTTCAAGGCTCAGAGGAGGACAGACACATGTCAAGGTCCATCAGAACCACCCGGGCTCTGAGAGACAACAGGTTTGGATGGGTTCTGTGGTTTGAACCTCAAAACCAAACAAAAAAAAGTACACCTCAAACAAGTTGTGGGCTTCACAGAACCAGTGCCAGACTTCTAAAGGGTCTAAACTTTAAGATTCTTTATCACCCAAAAGTTCTAACATAAACAACTAAATTAGCATTTAAAAGACATAAACAGAGCCAGCTTTTGGTGCAAATAACCCATATCTGGTCCCCAAAGACATACAGCTGGGCTTAAAGGGGTTCTACCAGAGATACACAAAAGCACAAAGACCCACAATGAGATGAGGTTCTGCACAGGAGACCAGATCCAAACAGGGTAAACAAGGAGACAGAATCCATGTTTAAATGAGAGGTGGGACATTTCAGTCCAACACACACACACACACACACACACACACACACACACACACACACACACACACGCAGTTAATCAATATTTAAAAAAATTGTGTTATTAACTAAAAGTG
>JAVQJX010138933.1:0-12274 GCA_036025115.1 Ambassis agassizii
GAAAAAATGTCACAGTTTTCCCACTCAATAAGTAAAACTAATTTTATCTGCAATATAAAATATTGGTGTCAACAGTTGGCCAAAATGATTTGGAAAATTTGGCATTTGTGCAAAAAACCTGATAACACCATGCCTTTCTACTACTAGTTACTTCGGGTTTTTGCTTGAAGGGATATTTTTGAATGAAATATTTATTTTTATGTTTATTTAGGTTGAGTTATTTTTTTTTATTAGAATTCTTTCTTCATCAGAACTTAAATATATGTTTTGCTGTGGCTTTTCGTTTCATTTCGTTTCGGTATTGGCCTCAAAATTCCTATATCGGTCGAGTTCTAGTGTATTCTCAAGGCTTTCCTACAAGACTGTCGTCTGTGCTCACAAAGTGTTCTTGACAGAGCCACAAAGAAGATGTCAGACTGTGGTATGCTGACTTATCTGATGTGTGGTATCAGTAGATTTTCATGTGCCAAACCTGACAGCAGCAGCTGTAGGCACTCTTCTGACATATTCAGCTTATACTTTGAGTTTCTTTTTGTGTTTTTTTTTTTTGGATGCCATTGTGGAACTGTTGTCAAGGTTTCAATACACACATGACAGCTTTGCACCAACCGGGGCTACACGGATCCACTTGAGTGACTCTAAGCCATATTTCAGTAAGAAAACTTTGCTTTTCCAGGATGGAAGTGGAAGAAAAAACCTTGAGACATATGAGAACACAATGAAGGGCTCCCTTATTAGGATGGCTTCCAACAGTTGAGACAGGATATGACACGCTAAATCGTGCTGTGGAATGTATGACAATGGCATGTGTGTGATTGCGATTTTTTTTTCCGCATACATGGAAAGACATTGTGCAGCATTAACCTCACCATGAAGTAGCCACAGGTCTGTTTGAGGATTTAAGGATAAAAGCAGTGGCAGGCAGGCACTCACCACTTTTATTTAGTCTCTAACCCATATATACAATCAGTCGCCCCTCACACAGATGTGAACACACACACACTCTTGCTGGCTTGTGTACACTTAGACTTAATACAGGCGGCTTTGTTCAGTCTCGACTGCAGAGCAGGTTTGATCTACATGAGTCAGTGGACTTTGAAGTAGAAAATGGTTTTTGCCCTGTTTTTGGAGATGAGCCATGCTCATGTCATCCTGTTATTAGACAGACACGGCTGAAGTCTTCTTACCCGCATTCTTCACTCACTTACCAGTGTCCCCATGGAGGGTGAAAGCATGAAGAAAAAGGACTTAGTTCTTAATTTGTCACTTCTTTTTTATCATGCCTTTGTAAATTAGGTGATGTGCGGTCATGTGTTCAAATCGCATTACTGTCCAGAAGTTGTTTTTAAAAACAACAAACTTTTTTGACTCTAATCCTTCCCGGTGACTTCTCCTCTCCTCCAAGCACTTTTCTTTAACAGTTACACAATTCATCTGGTTATACTGTGTCCTCTTGACTTTGGAAATTTGAGCTCTCTGTTAATATTTCCGTCATTTTTTTAACTCTTCTAATTAAATATTTTAACAGAATCATGTCCTCTGTCCTAATGTCAGGATGTTGGACTTTTGACGGGCCAACATTTTAGTTAATCTGTGAGGCTTTTTATCGGTTTTATTTTAATAAAATCTTTTGATGTAACATCCTGCCATCCATCTCTTCCTGCTGTGGAGAGCACACCCTCACAACACCTCTTGTCTTTTTTTAAATTCTGTGTAACCTGCGGGTGTGACACTGTCTCATGATGACTCCTGTCAGCGCTCTCGCACTCCCACCTCACTTTCTCTTCACTTTGGAATGAAGAAGTGCTAACAAGCTCCTCACTCTGCAGCTGAGAGCATGCTGTAATTGTCTCTTGTCATGTATCTCACTCCCTATTTTTAACCCTGCACAGCAATAGGTGAAGAAATGCATTAAAAAAGTGTAGCTTGCTTCCATTGTTGCTTTGCTGATCCCACCTTAGATTAGAACTGAATAATCATTTTTTTAGCAGAATTCTGAAGGAGTAAGCTGTTTTTTTTGGCCATTTCTACCTCTTTATCTCTCATGTCTCATTTATCTTCTCCTGCTTTGCGTCACTGCGTCGGCTCCAGCTGCTTCTTAACCTCATCTTCATTAACGCTTCCTTCTTTACTGCGTGCACTCCCACGTGGGCTTCTTCTTTATATGTCTACATGTACTTTGTGGGTTTCTTTGATAAATCCCGGTGTTTGGTTGAATCTCTTCTTGCTCTCTGGTGTTGACCCTTTCCTGTCCTGTCCCTTTGCTCTCTGCTCTCAGCGTGTGAATGGAGCAGTGTGCGAGTACGGCCTCCCTGCTGGCCTCGGTGCGGGAGCAGGAGAGGCAGTTTGAGATGCTGAGCCGAGCTCTGGAGGAGGAGCGGAGGTCGTGCGCCGGCACCTTGCCCCGCCCCCTCCCCAACATGCAGGTATCACTGAAAAAAACCTTATCCTTTTAACACAGTCTTGTCCCATTACTCGATATAGTCATGTAATTTAATATTTTGTGCACGGTGACATAAAATTATTTTGTGAACTTTCAGATTTTTTCCACACTATATACTTGCAAAAAGTCCTGGGTTTCCACTCCATGTATTTTGGTGAAGGCATTAAGAGAAAATAACTGGAAAAAACATGCAGACAAGAGCTTTGATTTGAGCTTCCTGTCACTAAAAAAGGAATAATTCATGTTCTTGTGCACAAAACAAGGAATTCAAAAATTACTTGACTATTTAACACTTTGGGATGAGACTGGGTTGTCCACCATCTACCCTCATTTTCTCACGTTTTCCATCAAAACCATCCCTCGGATTCACCCTTTTATCCAAGCACATCTCCATGGTCACCCATCTTACTCCATCAGTGTGGACTGGCTGTATGTGCAGCAGATCAAATCAGGGGTAAAAAAAACAAACAAACTACCTCCTCTGTGCGTTTTATTGACACTGGAGTCTTTACGAGGAGGTAATTTACACCCCAGTTCTCCTCACAGCTTTGGATCATGCTTCTTGTTTTACTCCATCCTCCATCTCTTCCTGCTCATTTAAAATCTCATCACCATCATATTCCTTCACGTGCAACTCATAATATTTGTCTCAAGTTGTCCATCTGTGTTTGCATGTATGGCTTGATTTAGTGTGATGTATAGCATTTATCACAATTTCTGGATTTGTTTTGTTCTATGAGGATGACTCTTGGGTTTGTTATTAATTCAAATATCCAGTCAGGTCTGTCTCAACAGCTGTGAATTCTTAGTAAAAATGCCTCATAGCTTGAGTGTCATACTGTTTGCTTACACACCCATTTTATGGTGCCTGGATGAAGGACTGCTCATAGTGACTTCATACGTGCATGTACGCCCACACTCCCCTATTCTTTCTTTCACTTTGTTATGCAGCCATTAGCACACCTGAATAGTTTAGCATATAAGCGCGCGCGCACACGCGCACACTTCTGCCCTTGAGGCAGGTTTGCAACAACATACTAATAAACAGTCAGCCTCTTTCTCTCACACACACACTTTCTTTTTGTCATTTGTCGCTCTTGCATGCAGGCATGCCACACAGGTGACTCTGATAAAGAGCAGGACTGTTAATGAAACCAGGACATAAATGGAGCCTGTGCGGTCTCTTATCACTTTTCTGTGTGTGTGTGTGTTTACATAGCCCAAAGGCTCCAGCATGCCTCTGTTGCTCTCCCAAGGCAGCACAACACGACCTCAGTCTAAGCTGACAGGTTCCCACACGCTCACATCTGCCGGACACTTTCTTCTCTCTTCGTCTTCTCCTTATGATATGGGCAGAATGTCATTCTGTCTCCCACTGCTGCTATTCCAAGCTTTTGCCTACTTATTTCTGTTTTTTTTTTTATTTTAGAATATCATTATGTCAGAATGAGACAACTGCTTCTCATTCCTGAGTCAGTGTTGAGCAATGTGAAGTGGAGATTAAAAGCTTGCAGAAGTACTAATAGAGATAGAGCTCCCTCTGTGGCTGGAATGGGAAATGCACCACACCCATTACCTTTCCTGAGCAGGAGGGAGAGAGTGGAGGAAGAGTTTTGTCACATGTTTGTATGCGCCTCTTTGTCGGTCTATCTCTTTCTCATTACTGACAAATTTTCATCCCATCGTCACAGTTCATTCATGCATTATCTGGATCATTATTGTGCCTGAAACTCACAAAGAACTACAAACCAAAACTGAATATATGAAAGTGACTTTTGGTTTTGCTCTTAACGGGTGTAAAATTCCTATTGCTGCTCAGTTGATTTATTTGCTCATGTTGTGTTTGTCTGTCTTTATAGAACGGTCGCATTCCTTGTGATGCAGACATAGAGAGGTTGACGCTGAACGAGGGTTACATCAACGGGACACATCACGTAAGCGTCTTTCCGAATCCTGTTATTCCATTTGTTTTTAATTGCGTGTGAGACCTTCCTTTTCATTTGTTTGTCAAAAATACACATGCAGTACAGGATGGAGCCTGGTCAGATGGTGCAGGAGACGTACACAGTGGAGGAGGCGCCACAGGAGTCACTACCTGTCATCTCTGTAGAGACCACAGAAGATGGGGCCACGCGGCGCACAGAAACCACGGTAACGGGGAGATTCATATAGCTTGTTGCTGAATGTTTATAATATCATAAGAAGAAGATATTTATATTTTTTCTTGTTCCCTTTTAAGGTAAAGAAAGTAGTGAAGACCACCACCACGCGCACCGTCATCCCATCCGTCTCGGACACACTGTCCATTGATGGTGGCGGTTCTGTGACGGGTATGCCGGGCTACACTACACCAATGGATCGGCTCTACAGACCAGGCCCAGGAATGGACTACCCTACATACACCGTGCCTCGCAACTACCAGTATGGACCTCCAGGGGGCTATGAGGACTACCGTCCTGGACCTCCGTCTGACGCCTACACAAGCCTTAACAGGGGCGCTCGAATGGACGACCGCTACAGGTACTATGTTTCCTGTTATTCAGACTTATCAAGGCATGGCGCAATCAATAATTTAACCTCCCGTTCTTATCCTATTACCCGTTAGGCCAGCTCATCCAGATGGCTACAGAACTCTGGATCCAAGCTACAGAGCCCCTAGCAGGAATCAGCTGGACCCCTATGCTGCTCAGCCACAGGTATGTTCAACACATTCTGTTCTTGCAGATATGAAGCAAAGGCATCTTTTGTTATACTGGATTGTGATGTTTGTCTCTCTCTCTCTCTGTATGTAGGTTGGGCGTATGGGAAGTGCTATGGAGCTGTCCTCCATTCCACGGTTTGTTCCTGAGCCGTACGGCCTGGAGGATGATCAGCGCAGCATTGGCTACGATGAGCCTGACTATGGCATGGGACACCCAGTGCATTACAGCACGGTGCCACGCAACCACCATGCTTTCTCTCATGGGCCTCCTCGCAGGGCTGGGTAAGATCTAATATTTAGATAATATATATAATATAGATGCCTGTGCTAACTCTTCGTCCTGTCTTCTTCCTTCTCAGGAGTTACGAGGGCACGTTGGACGGTGATATGAGCGGTCCAGCTGACATGTATTATTGGGGCGGAGGAGCTCCACTGGCTCAAGGTGAAAGAGGCAGCATGGCTTCATTGAACAGCACTTTGATGAAAGGTCCTGGCCCTAGTGGTTGGCGTCAGCCGGAGTTGCCTGAAGTCATTGCTATGCTCAACTACCGGCTGGACCCTGTCAGGAGCAACGCAGCCGCTTACCTGCAGCATCTCACCTACAAGAATGATAAAGTAGGTCCTTATTTTCATGCACGTAATTCCTATTAAATGCAACTTGAAGTGGGCAGCTTGTTTAACAGGCTTTCTTCTGACTTGCAGGTTAAGTCTGATGTGCGTCGTCTGAAGGGCATTCCAGCACTTGTTTCTATGCTGGACAACCCAAACAGAGAGGTCAGTTTGCTGCCTTTTTGTTCCATGTAGGCTAGGTGGCTTAAAAATGGAGGCTGTTGTGTATTTCCTCACTGAGATAAGCTGTGAGGACAAGAGTAACTTAAGAACCCCGAGTGATGAATGAGTGAGAAGTAGACATAAGCATTACGTCTTTGACTTCTCTTGGTCAAATCCTGGACGTCAACATTTTGTGCTAAAAATGGTTTGGGCCAAAATATTCTGTGGTTTTTCTATGGTTCCCTTTCATTTTCATCCCCAAGCTGTGGCACAGTTATTTCTTTTTTTGCTGATGTTTGTATGGGCATTACCAGACAAACCACATCATGCATTCCTACTCCTGAGGCAAGCAGGCATCTTAATTTTACATTTCATGCTCCACGGCCAGTGACAAGTTTGAAATTTGATGTGTGTCGAAGGACTTGCTGACTGGAGAAATGGGTCAGACGGCCACTGCATCCTCTAAACATTTTAAAGTGGTTTTAAAGACTCCGTGCAGTCTGTATGTGTGTGTGGAAAACTGAAGTTATAAAGTAAGATGAAAAGTATGGAACAGTGGAAGAGCTTGTGCAGAAATTAACCACTTTATAGTGGAATTATACAAGAAACTAATTCACCATTACTTGCATGGGTATCGCAGCCAATATCTGTAGTACAGTCTGACTTTTATTTAAAAAAATACATAGCACAAGTTTCCTACAACTACTGTACTACATCTGTATCTGTTGTAGGTTCACTATGCAGCCTGTGGAGCTCTAAAGAACATCTCATATGGCAAAGATCCAGACAATAAAATTGCTATCAAGAACTGTGATGGAGTTCCCGCACTGATCAGGCTGCTGAGGAAGACTCATGACCAGGAACTCACTGACATTATCACAGGTGAGAGGCAAACACAGTTACCGATGTTTCTTTGCAGGTTTGATTTCTTTTTTTTTTCTGGTTGACAATTGATGTAACGCAACGCAGAGCCCATATAACAGACATGCACCTCCTAAAAAAATGTCGACGTGGACAGCAAGATTGGTTGGCTTGAAAGCGGTAGCAACGTATTAACTTTTTTTCGGCTTGTCACCACTTTCAAAACTTTTTTTTTGACTGCAGACGTGACTATGGAGGACAACACAACAAGATAGACTCTATCTCTCTCTGTCTCCATTGTTCACTGAAACAGGAAGTGTCAGAGACTTTCAGAAACTCGCCCCTACTCTATAGGTGAAGTAGCGTGAACTCTTGATCATGGCAATGTCAACAGCAGGCAATAAAGAGCCATTGATAATTTTTGTAGGTCAACAAATCTGGTCTCAAATCCGGTTTGGCAATGGTCCACATGTTCCACAGGAAAACAGGGTTATAACAGCAGAAGGCAACATAAAGACCAGTGACTATGTTTTCAGTCTCTGCATAATGCAAGTCTGCACAGAGATAAGTGTGGTGGAGCAATCTGTTAGTGTGTCAACCCCGGGGTGTCATGTTTACATCTCTCTTGTCGAACAGCCTTGAGGTTGTTTGACCTGCAGATTATACAAATTGATTTTCTTTGGGTTTATCTGTGACATTTTTTGGTGGAAATTTGCACATTTTATTCTCAGGAACGCTGTGGAACCTGTCGTCTCACGACTCTGTGAAAATGGAGATTGTGGACCATGCACTGCACGCCCTCTCCGATGAGGTGATGGTGGCTCATTCGGGCTGGGAACGAGGGAGCAACGGAGCAGGAGGAGGCGAGGAGAACTGCAAGCCCAGACATCTCGAGTGGGAAACGGCGCTCACCAACACGGCAGGATGCCTGAGGTATGCATGAAACAAGAAAAAGACAGGAAAGAAGGAGGCAGCGTCAAAGATGATGGTATAGAGGACATTTGAAGGAGGGAGGGTTAATGTAGAGAGGAGGGGGGAAAAAAAAGAGTGGAAGGCTGCCAGTTCAACAGATTGACAGAGCAGTGGGATGTATAAGGGAGGAAGCAATGATGAGTTAACAGAGCAGGAAATGCATGATGGGTAACATCAGTCATAATACAAATATGTTAGAAACCTTCTCCCTGATTAGAAGTTCATTTTTTTCTCTGTCTGTAGCTGAACTGAAGTGTTGATAACTGTGAGAGATCAGGAGGACATTTCACAGGGAGGGGGCGAGCGGAGGACAGTGGGGCATTGACTTAAACAATGTAAACAGTATGTTCTGACCTGAACCTCTGTTATCTATGCATTCCCCTCGGCCATACGGCTAATTACAGCGTGCATTTGGCAGTATTTGTGAATAACTTTGGTATTTTCAGACATGATGTGAATACCTTTGAATTCAAGGATAAGAATAAAAGCTGACAAACAGCAGATGGTAGATGGAATTTATGGCTTCTGGAGCCATGAAGTGTCAAACTGTTGGTCTGTTGCTTCATATCAAAGGTCAATGAAGGTCTAACACTTATTAATCCAGCTCCTTCTGGCTGGGTTTCATTTAGGATTTCCTAGATTTTTCTCTTTTTTTTTTTTTTGGAAACTCGTGCTTTCTTCTCTTCTAGTTTGTTTTATTCTCCCTGCTGTTGTATATCTGTCACTAAGTGGAAAAATGTTCAAGCACAAAAACACTGAGGCCACGTACACACGGAGACAAAGTTGTCCATTAAGACAGCATAATTTCAATAAATGTGTGTATCCACACAAACCACTGAAAACGCTATGCTAGGCCTCTAAGTGGCGCTGTAACCACAGAAACACACCAACAACAGTAAAGAAGACATTGGGGATGCACAAAAAAAAACTCCTGCATACGTAAGCAGAATAAGATGGATGTAAAAAACATGTGGTGTGTGGTGTTCTCCATGTCCACTTGCTGCTTGCAGTGGGAGCAGAGGAGCAGCAGCATTTAGCTGGAAAAGCAACAACAAGTTCAGGAGTTTGCTGTTGTCGGAGTGAGCGTGTGTGGATTAAGGGAGAGGTCGGGTAGGGTGTAACCACGGAACGGTCGGCTCCATGTGGATGAAATGCCCATACAATAAAAAAAACTCGTTCTGAAAGCAACTCGTGTTTAAATTCCTTGTACGTCCTCTAATGAGGTCTCAGTTTCCCCCCCTCCATCCACCTCTGTCCTCTTATCTCAGATATCTAAGCAGGACTGAGTCAGAGCAATTGATGAAATTGTTCCAGAGATGTAACTTGATCTCCTCAATCTGTACTTTCTTTGTAAAAACCAGTACATTTTAACAGGAGTTTCATTCAAACAAGGAAGGAAGGAGGGGAGGGAGTGTTCAAGCATTATGAAGAGGAATCCTTTTGTAGACACTTAAACTGACTCTTCTTAGCCTCCTTTAACCTCTTAAATGCCTCAGTTCAGAGCACTAATCCGTGTTTTGTTTCTCCTCTTCTCCATTGTCCTCTAAAGAAATGTGAGTTCAGAGCGAAGTGAGGCCAGAAGAAAGCTGAGGGAGTGCACAGGATTGGTCGATTCGCTCATGTATATCGTACAGTCGCAGATTGACTGTAAAGACGTGGACAACAAGGTATGTTCAGAGGATATTTTGATTTTTAAACATACACCGCATGGTCATAATTTATCCACCTCACACTCTGCAGTTGATAGAGAACAGCGTGTGTCTGCTGAGGAATCTGTCCTATCATGTGCACCGTGAGATCCCCCACTTTGAGCGCTACCAAGAAGCTGCGGCAATCAACCAGGGACCCGCCCCCTCCAGCCAGAAGGGTGGTCGCTTCAGCTCCCGCAAGGGCAAAGGTCGGTTTCAGAAAGAGAGAGAGAGATGTAACTGTATTTGTTCAGTGTGTATTTGGAATGATGACGGCATCTCATTAGGCTGAAACTAACACACACACGCACACAAAGCCAGTGTCCGGCACAGGAATGTTAACAATCCTCTCCAGAGAGAGAGAGAGAGAGAGAGAGGTCTTTCTCTCCAGTCTCCAGTTTGTGTTTCACCAAGAGTATTGATTTGTTTCTTTTTTACTTGACTACACACTTATTAGACAACTATGTCACATAATAGTACACAATTAGACCCTCAAGGCTTTAAAATGTGCATCAAAGTAGCTCAAAAAATGTTTTTTTAAGGTGTGTTAGCTGTATATAGCAGTACAGAGCATCTGCTTCTATTTGCTTCATTCGGCCTTCGTAACTGGCATGTCCCATTGCTGATTCTGTGGTGCCGTTTGGGATGTAAGCAGGTGTTAACTGGGTGGCTCAGTGATGGCTGCTTTCCTTCTTTTTTTCTTTTTTTTAATTGCTCTCTTCTTCCTGTTCTGCCACTCTCCCCTCTTCCCCTCCTCTTCATCCTGTTTGGCTGGGTTACAGATGAGTGGTTTTCCAAAGGTAAGCTCTCTCTCTTTACTGCTGTATGACTGCACTTTGCTTCTGCCGCCTGCTGTTGTTTTTAGTATCTAAGCAGTAGTAGTAGAGTGACTGAACTTACACATGCTGTATTAGTACTAAAATGCATGCTGCCTTCTCACCATGGAGGTGTTGTAGTGTAGTGCTTAGTTTAAGGTTCCTGTCAGCATGCGTTTAACCACACTAGCAGCAACTTTGTGTTTCTAAGAGTTGAGAGTTTTGTTTCCAGGAAAGAAAGATGATGATGGAAGTGGAGTTATGATAGACATTCCAAGGAGAACCACACCTGCTAAAGGTAACAACAGCCTCAATCAAGATTTTTTTTTTTATGCATGCACAATCTTTAAACTTCTTTCCCTTCACTGTATCATCTCTCTCTCCACCCTGCAGGTTATGAACTGTTGTACCAGCCTGAGGTTGCTCACATCTACACCTCTCTACTGAAAGAGTCTAAGAACCCCACAGTGCTGGAAGCCTCTGCTGGAGCTGTTCAGAACCTCTGTGCTGGACGCTGGAGTGTAAGAACCACCATCTATTATCCTCCTTTGATTCTTATCTTCGCAGCATTTCAAAACACACAGTGAATGCCTGGATTATTTGTTCAAGGAGGCATGTCCACTCTTGAATTACATGTTTAAACTACTAGACGTTAAGACAGCCCCCCCCACATCATGTAGAATGAGTTGCATAATAGAATCAACAAAAAATGTGGTTACATGGAATTCTGAATAAGACGTGGCAGGCTAGAGAATATGAATGGAAACCGTGCTTTATGCACCTTATTTCTTTGAGACTTTAAGTGAGGAATTGATGGTTAATATCAATAAAAATATGGTTTTAGTATGGCCGATACATCCGTGCCTTGTGGCGTCAGGAGAATGGTCTGCCCATGATGACTGAGCTGCTGGGACACGGTAACGACCGCGTGGTCCGAGCCATGTCCGGAGCCCTCCGCAACCTGGCTATTGATGCCCGTAACAGAGATCTACTAGGTGAGTCTAAACGTACAGACAGTTAAATATGCATATGTAATCATTAACCTCTGTCTGTCTGTGTGCACATGCCAGGTAAACATGCAGTGCCCAACCTGGTGGCCAACCTGCCTGGCGGTGGTCAGAGTCAGCCGGTGCGAGCGCTGTCAGAAGAGACGGTGGTGTCTGTGCTGAGCACACTCCATGAGGTGCTGGGCTCCAGTCTGGAAGCAGCAAAGACCCTCAGGGCCTCACAAGGGATTGAAAGGCTGGTGCTCATTAATAAGGACGGGTAAGAGCTCATACATGGATACAGTTAGATCATGTCCAGCCAGGGGATCTAATAGTATTGATTGTTTTTCTGGAAATTAGTAATCGCTCTGAGCGGGAGGTACGCGGAGCCGGTTTGGTGCTGCAGACAGTGTGGGGCTACAAGGAGCTGCGGCGCACTCTGGAGAAGGACGGCTGGAAGAAGACCGACTTCATGGTCACCTTAAACCCACCCAGCAACAACAACAGGGCCAACGGAGGATATGAGGACAGCACTCTGCCACTCATAGACAAAGGTCAGGAAGCAAAGTGTTTTTTGTGCCTTAAAGCATTTTATTCTCCTAGCACTGCTTTGGGAGCTTGTTATCGACACCACCTCTGAGCAGAACTGTTGTGTGATTGGCCATAACTTTGGAGTGGGCGTGGTGTATGGCAGAAAAGCACAAAAGCTTTGCTCAGAATCCACACATTCCAGAGCGATGCAGGTATTTTGGAGCAGTAGTTACAAATCTTCCTCCTCCACTTCAAACACGTTCAGCTCCCTCTCCTTTATTAGCTAAAAACTGCCATTTCTGCTGTTGAACGGCAGTGAAACATGCATGTATAATGTGCAAACTGTCAGGTGTAAATGTTATTTGTTTTTGTTCTTGCCACCTCAAGAAAATTTGTGGAGTACATAACAGCCTTTACTTGTCTTTTTAAAAAGTAGAAAAATTACATCATAGTCTTTAAAACGCCAGGAGCATTTATGATGATCCATAATTAGTATTATGACATTT
>JAVQJX010138961.1:0-19139 GCA_036025115.1 Ambassis agassizii
TGTGTTAATTACAGGCAGAAATATTACATATTATATATATTTTCACAATATTGTCACTTTTCTTGGAATAAATCTGACACATTTCTTCCAAGAAAACCTAAAATTATCAATTTGTTTACACAAATATTAGAAGAGAAAACTACTCACAGGTGCAGACTGTGAGGACACCAATCAATGCTGCAGAGCTTTGATCCTCCATTAAAAAGTATTTACTATTAAAAAAAAATCAAATGGAAGGCTTAAATAAATCACTTCAGATTAAACAAAACCACAACTTGATGTCTAAAATAACATGTAATCCCCGCAGCTCCCACTGACAACAACAAAGGCGCACCTGGTGTTAATTAGAGCAACACAAACTGTGATTTGTGTGCGCCCTCTTGTGGACAAAACGCGGCACTGCAGCAACAATGTGAAAAATGTGAGTAACACGTGATTCTTCAGGTTCATGGGGTGACTCTTTATTTTCAGTGTTTAATAAAAAAAATCATCTTCATCAATGATTGATGATTTAATAATTTAATGATTTGATTTGATTGGGAACAAACAGAAGTTAGAGTCATACAAGTTTTTCGTGAAAAATGAGCATTTTGTGTTACATATTTTTCATCAGTGTTGTTTAAAATTTAGTGTATATTTACAATTGCAAAAGTTTTAGCTTCAGATTGTGGTGCAAACCAAATCTGTGTGCTTCTCTTTAGTGTGGTCTGCAGCTGTTAACCACAGCGTTGCGCGCACACGCCTCGCAGCGTCTCACCACGTGTGGACAGCGTTCAGCAGCAGTTCTGCTCGGGGTGGCTCTTCCTCTGTAAGTCCACTGTGTTGCTGTTGATGATGGGATCTTCCCTCTTGTCCAAAGCCAGGACGCGTCTCACTGCGTCCTCAAAAGCGGATGCAACATTCGTCGCGTCCTTCGCGCTCGTCTCAAAGTACGGGTGTCCACCGTTCTCGCGGCACCACTGCCGCGCGTCCTCCCCTGACACCTGCCGCTCCGGGACGTCCAGTTTGTTACCCAGCACCACAAAGGGGAAGTTATCCGGGTCTTTGACGTCTGCGTAATACGCGAACTCCTTCTTCCAGTTGGCCAGGTTGCGGAAGCTCTGGCCGTCATCCACGCTGAAGGTGAGCAGGCAGCAGTCTGAGCCGCGGTAGAAAGGTGTGCGCAGGCTGCGGAAGCGCTCCTGACCGGCTGTGTCCCAGATCTGCAGGGTGACCCGGTGTCCATCCACCTCCAGCTCCTTGTTGAGGAACTCCACTCCGATAGTGTGAAAGAGGTGCGAGTCGAACTTGTTGGTGACGTAGCGGTTCATGAGTGAGGATTTGCCCACGCCACCGTCCCCGAGGAGGATCACCTTTAAGAGGGCGGACTTGGACATCGTGCGCAAAAATAAAAAAAGGAATGGCGCAGCGGAGACTCAAATTAGAGCAAACTTACTCCTAAAACAAGTGTTTACATCCTCTGAGGAGACAAGTCAGTCTACCAGCTAATCCCATTAAAGAGCCACAGCTCGCTCATTACACAACACATCAACATGTAAGCATGAAATGATGGGTGCTGTGCGTCACATGGACACTGATCACACGACCGGAGTCCTCACCGTTACAGCACTGATCTGTAGGAGACACAGAGACACGGATTATAAAGTCACGCCGGGACAGACCCCTGTGACCTGTCAAAGGGCCCCTGTCACATGGACCTTTAAACACAGGGCTGCTGCTGTCATTTGTTCTGGACAAACATTAATAAAAAAGCAGCAGGAATGAATGGAGGAGTCATGTGCCTCATTCAGCACAGGATCTGATTTAAACCTTCAGAATAAAAGTCTCCCTGACGCGCCTCAGCTGTGCCATGTGACAGGTGAAAGTACAGCAAAACTTATTACAACGTTTATAAACGTGCTTACTCATCATTCATGCTGTTTTTAACAAGCGAAATCTAATATCGGACAGGCAGATAAACAAAGTCTTCGTGTGTTTGTTCCCTTTTCACAACAATACAAGAAACAAACAAGAGTGAAAGTGAAAACGCAGTGATCGGAGTGAATTAAAACGAGGTGCTCATCCGTCTAAAAGTTGCGCACACGTTTGGAATATTGACTCTAGCGTTTAGTTTTTTTTTTATTAAAGTTAAGAGAAAAACGCAAAAACGATGCGAGTTGAATCGATGGTGGAGCCTGTCCGATAATAGGTGCATAAGCAAAACCGAAAGAAAAACATACATTTGTCCGCATGAACCTTAAGTTCTCTTACCTGTCTGTGGTCAGTGGCGGCTTCCAGCGTTTCAAATCCTCACGTTTATCCCGGCTTGGTGCTGCTGCCAGACAGACATGGCGCTCCGGTGTCCACTCCCACTCCCAACTCGCTCGTGTGTGTGTGTGTGTGTGTGTGTGTGTGTGTGGCCCCGGAGCCACTGATGACGCTCATATGACCCGGGCCTGTCACGCCTTCCTGCATCAGGCGCTGCGGTCACTATAACCCACTTTTATTATGCATGAAAATGATGAAATAATAAAGATTTGTACAGATCCTTTCACAATAAAAGAGCAACTTTTTAATTGACCCATAAATCAATCTATAACTCTGTTCCACACACTGCCAGATGATTTGCTCCACACTTGGTGGGATGTCACAGTGATGTGTAAATGAGTCATTGTGCCACAGAGCACCATGGGATATCCGTCCCCGAGGCCGCTCAGGAGGGCAGATTACTGACTCACATGCTCGCCCTGGTCACATGTCTCCAGGATCCAGCAAATGAATGGGACATTGTAGAAGGCTGGAGGCATGCAGCTGCAGAAATACATTTATCAGCATCATTACTGAGGGCAGCTAAATGGAAGTGAAGGGCTATTAGAGAGAACAGGAAACGACTCGGAGGGAGGAAGATGATGGCGAAGGCTGCTTCTCTAAAGTTGTGGTTTCACTCGGCGACTCTGCCAACGTTTGAGCTGTGATCAGAGGCAGACCCAGCCGCTGTGGTACCACTGCTGCCCACATGCACTGCAGGTCACAAAGGTCATGGCGTCCTCGTCCGGGCCGCTCTGCCTCACCCACGCTGGCAGGAAAAGAGCCCCTCTGGACATCTGCGTCACCGTGCAGTCCGACCCCCCACACCGTTTGCAGCGAATCTTCTGCGTCGGCGTCCCCTCCACCCCCTGTGGAAGCCGCCTCTCGCTCACGCCGCGGGAGGAGTACTCCTCCCTCAGCCTGCGGAGCTCCGCGCCGGCCATCTCCTCTGTGGACATGCGGGCGAAGGCCTCAGGAGGCAGGGCGCCGCTCAGGAGGCCCCGACGCAGGTGACCGTGTTTGGGATTCCTCAGGTTGGCCACCTTGCTGCGCACACAGGCTTTGTATCTGACCTGGTTGTGTGTGTGGAGCTGGTGGATGTGCTGCTCCACGTCTCCGGCCAGCTGAGCACACCGGTCTTGGTCCGGAGGTTCAGGGTTGATGGCGGCGAGGAGGAGCTCAACACATTTGGCTCTTGTGGAGTCCACAGTGGTGTGGAGGTCCTGTTTGCTTCTTACTTCTTCTTCACCCTTCCTCACCCCGCTGTACTCCTTCTTCCACTTTGACAACAGACTCCTGACGGCCCTCTTCACTCTGCCGTCTGAGCAGGTCTTCATCAGTTCATACAGAGTCTTGACGAGGCCTGTGGCTTCCAGCTGCTCTGCTGTGACCTCAGACTTGTGCAGATCGCCGAGCAGCGTCATGACGCTCTCATAGCTCCTCTCTGTGTGTAGCCTCTCTATCTGCACAGCACACTGCACTATTTCCTTTGCATCCATGTCGGCTGCAGAGAGAAGAGGCATCATTACAGCTCTGAAGCTAAACATTAAAATAAACGTGTGTTTCTGCGGGTTTACCTGAGCTGCTTCATGCTTTGCAGTCTCTTCCTGCCGTCCTGAGAGCGTCTACATGGGAGTCGCCATGTTGAATTTCTCGCACACATAAACAGCTGCTGTTACGTGCTTTCACCGCTAGATGGCGCTCCTTCACAGATGTTTATTTTTCTGTTAAGAGAATGCAAGTTATTGTGTAGAGATATTTTGAGTTAAGAGTCTTTGTGGTGTGTTTTATGTGTAAAGTGTGTTTGCAGAAACTGATATCTGTTTGTTTTCACTCCTCTCTCATAATCATAATATGACTTTATTTCTTTATGACTGATAGCGATGGAAGGATTTAGTGCACGTAGAAACATGCATGGAGGCCTGCAGACAGGAATTCAGAAGGTATCTGAGAACACGAAGAGACAGGCCTTCCAGCTGCAGAGCAATTACATGTTATGACAGGAGGAGATGAATGAGGATAAGAGAGAAAAGTTTCCATTTAAACCAACACGGTGAACTGACTAGTTTGCACTGATTTAACTAGTTATTATCTGTATGGGAAAATGACAGCATATAGTAACTTCATCCTGCATACTGTATGTTACACACACAAAGAGCAGGGCTGCAGCATGACATCACACTCCTAATCTTATATTGCAAATTTTGCTTTCAAGATTTATGCACCAGTGGCCAACAGCAGAGGAGGCCGTGAGGGAAAGCTGATGCCTTCACATTAAAAGCAGCTTTTAAGAGGCTTTTAGCAGCATTAATGTTTAACTTTCTGTCCCCCCCCCCTTCCCCAGTCAGGAAATGTGCACCACTTTTTGCAGGCGTGTTAAAGTGAAGTGAACCTGGCTGCGACCTTTCCGGATACAGGAGGAGACCCCCACCTCAAGCTGTGTGGATTTTACATTGGGTGGGGTCCGAGTTGTCAGTGGACAAATGTGGGAAAATAAACCCGTTATGTGTGTGCAGTTAAACACACCCTACCAACCCACACATGACTGGAATTCCCAAAAACACTCTTCTCTTCTCTTCTTGGAGTAATTTCACTGCGGCCTGTTTGCACTCGCATGCGCCTTATCTGTGGGAATGGAATTTTACCAGAACGCTGCTGCTGTCTCTGCCGCACGCCAAAAGGTGGCGCCCTCCACTTCCTCATAGAGTGCTATGAGGAAGTAAAGTCCTGCTGTATCACATCCTGCTTTTGTTGTCTCCGCCTCTTGTGCAGACCACGCCACATGATGCATGAACACACACACACACAACCCCACCCTCGCTTGAGAAATTCTAAGGAGGAGGAGGAGGAGGAGGAGGAGGAGGAGGGAGGCCTTCTTGTTAAAGTGATCAGTTTCTTCGTTGCCAGACATTCTTGACAAGACATGGTAAGTCCCAGCAAGCCCTTCAACCTGAAAACACCCACAACAACACAAGTGTGTGTGCGACACACACAAAGTAAAAATGCAACAAAACGACGATGGTTTTGAGGTAAAATGTCCTCCTGATGAAGGCTCTTTGTCTCTCAGACTGTCACTGTCAGTGCAATATCACTTAAGAGAGGGAGGGGCTCCACAGACAAAAGCAACAACTCCTGACCTACAGCTGTTCATTCAGACAAATAAAATCAGAAAGCTGCTCCTCATGGCTAATCTGTGTATTTGTTTACATCGTGGCGGCAGACGAGACGAGCGAAATCAGCTCCTATTCTGTGTCTGTGCTTAATGCTCCTGACAGTGTGTGTGTGTGTGTGTGTGTGGATGGGGGTTGCCTGGCTGCTCCTCTGTACCCACCCATCCTGACCTTGAGGTTGATGGCAGATGACGGGAGTTTTCTCTCTCTCTCTCTCTCTTCAGGGTTCATTTTGTTTTGACTGACACTCTGCAAGGTTTTTTCATCTATTTTTAGGGGGTTTGTAAATAAGCAACCAAACCCAAAAAAAAAAAAAAAAAAAAAAGTGTCACAGGAAATGAAACTCCCCAAACATTAATCTGTGTCTGCTCCGGCTTATCATATCATTTGGATTCCGAGAACACTGCTGTAAAAGGAACAACAACAAGGAAGTCCAGCTTGTTTATGAGTCACAAGATGCATTTTGTTATTGATCCACTGTTAAACAGGCTGCCATGTTAACCCTTTGTTCTAAAGGCGGTGACCTGAACCATTAAGAGAACTTTCCGTATTGATTTCATCCATCCTCTGTGGATATGCACATTTGTTTTCCCATGAAACCCTCTTTCTCTCTCTCTCACACACACACACACACATGAAGTGGACACATGCCTCTCGGCCTCATGGGAAATCCACCAGCAGCAGTAATGGTGGCCTGAGTTCCCAATAACCACATCCTGTTGCTCACAGTTGTCCAGACTTATATTAGTAGCGCACAAGTGTGAGAGGCTGCACACAGCATGCTAACGTTAGCCTCCATTCAGATGGAATTACAGGACGCGTTAAACATCTACCCTGTTTGGACAGGTGTGATTGTGATAAGAGCTGAAAGGCTTTTTGTCTGGGAGGGCGGGGCCAAATGTGTACATGACCACTGTGGTTTCTGTTAGAAATAAGAGCAGAACCTTTTGTCTCCTCAATCAAAGTAAAGAATAAGAAGGAAAGAGGCAGCATGTACTGTTCTTTTCAGCCTGCAGCCTCCTAAATCCTCCTTTCTGGTCATTTCCGTTGTGTGATTGAGCCTGAATTCCAGATATCCCACAGTTAAGATTCATAGGCCTGCAGTGCGTGTGCATGCACAGGACACTTCTTTCTCCTCTTTTCTTCCTCCTTCATTTCCTCCTCTGCATCGCTCTGCTCCTCTTAACCCTCCCCTGTTGATTTAGATAAACACATTCCTCCCCTTCCTCCATTTCTCCTCTTGGCGCCTGTCCTCCACTTCAGCTGTCTCATGGTTAGACGGTAAATTCAGGGTGACACATTGAGGAGGTGAATGTAGAGAAGTCACTGAGCAATCGATGCACACACACACACACACACACACACACACACACACACACACACGAGAAGAGGCTGTGCACAGATTAAGTGTGATCACACATATGTTTTGTGTGAAGCTAGCTTCTACAGTCTGTCTAATATTTGCTATAAAAACAATAAACATCATGAGCATTGTTGTGGCTGCACGCATAGCTTCAGCATTCTTGCATATTTTCGGAATTTGACCTCAAATTCCTGCTTCAGCCGCTGCAGATCTAATATCTGAATAAGTCATTCATCAAATTGGAATTAAAGGAGGTCAAGCAAAGCTCTCCAAACACGCCTGGTATGAACACACACACTAAAATCAGGACTCTTCATTCAGATTGGGGGAGATGACAGCTGCGATGACAATGCAGCAGGTCAGAGAGGGGACATGTAAAGACCGAGCGCAGGTCTGTTTAGTCCCCTCAGCTTTGATGAGCACTTTGCTCCTTGGTTGATGTGAGGTAAACCACAACAGCACCTCTCACTTCCTCACCAGCATGTAGCGCTTGTCTCATTCCAAAAAGGGAACTTTAAAGTGAGCACATATTGTGCTGGTTCAGTTTTGAGGAAGTTGCACTTAAACAGGAAGATGTTCATGCAGTCAGGCAAGGTTAGTTTATCAAGAGGAAAAGTGCTTCAGCTTTAGAAATAAAATGCAGTCTGCTTCACTCACACAGCTGTTATACGATCCTGTTTAAAGCCAGCTCTTACATCCGCTGTGCAGAATTGATAAATGCCCATTTTAGGTCACTTTTGTGTCCACAGTGACGGGTTAACTGTGCGTTCTCTGATACTGTCAGTCTGTGAAACACAGCAGCTGCAGCCAGGGGTGAAAAAGGGGAAATGTTTCCTGCATGCGGTGCAAAGGTTCACAATCTACTTGCCTGGGCTGAGTTACATAACAGAGAACACGTGAAAGACTGAAAAAAAAAAGAGGGGAAAGATAGAAAAGATGGAGGGGAGGAGAAACCAGATGATGTCATTTCATACTACGAGAAAAAGGGGATCAAGTCAGCAGAGCGAACATCGCACATTTTTCTCCTCTCGGGGACGTCAGCTGCGATGCAGGCCTCAGATTTCAGCAGATGTGGCAAACCGGCCTTATTTGGCAGTCCAGGGAAGAAAAGGGGGAAGTGAAGGAGGTGGCCAAAATTCCACATCGGGTTTTTATCAAACCAAGACTAATGTGGAGCTTTCAAGCTGAATAACAATATCAAGGGGTGATCAGGTCAGCCATTTTTAAGGCCTGAGGTAAACAAAGAGTATTGCTGAGAAGGAGGAGTAAGAGCGGCGTGTGGGGCGACCTCCGAGCACAAACAGTTCATTTTGACACATAAAGACACATTCAGACGCTCACATCTGACAAAACAGCCAGCAGGAAACAGAACAGACACCTCCTTGTCTGCTCTCTGCTCAGAAATAGCCGCCCCCGCTGTTATCAAGCACGGGTCACGCTTCCTGCCTTTCTGCAACTTTGAATTCACAGCAAAGGATTCTGGGTATGAAGGTTGTCCCCGCCTACAGCAGGAAGTCAGCGCTCCCACTTCCTCCTAAGCGAATGCAGAAGTGTGGAGGGTTCAAGGTCTCAGTTCTCTTTCTGAACCTCCTCATCGGCCTCTTCCTCTCTGTTATCAGACAAATAAAGGGCGATTCCACATTCTTATACAACCATTTTCCACAAATGTCCTTTTTTTTTTTGCATTGCGCAAAAGAATGTCCAAGAAGCTGGATGACTCTTGAGCTTAATAAACACACCACCCCTCCCACATTCCTGAAACAATGGCTGCCCTTTGTACCAAAATACAGAGTTCTTCTTCAGCTCAGGGGAGAGGGAGAGAGAGAGAGAGAGAGAGAGAGAGAGAGAGAGAGAGAAAGTCCCTCTTGATGTGGTGACATATTGTCCTTGTAATGGGCAGGTTTCAGAGCAACAGGGGAAAAGGGGCGGCCCACATTCTTCAGAGCTGACCTCATGCATGAAAACCTGCTCCGAGAAACTTAATCCAAAAAACAGCTGAGAGGATAATGTGTCACATTTTATAGCCCAAAATCACAACACCAAAAGAGAATGTTCAGTCGTGTCCAAATATGGCTGCATGCTCGCACAAAAACATGAGCAAACAGGACAGACCCCTGACCTCAGGTGGAGCTCTGTGCACACACACACACACACACACACACACACACACACACACACACACACACACACACACACACACTGCATGGACACACAAAATGCACCACAAAGAAGGAATGCCCACAGATCGGTGCAGCAGCTGTCGAGGGGGCCAACGGTGCCCCCAATCAGACAATGGCACGGCCGGCTTTTCCCGCCACGGGTGTGTTAATGCTGGAAGGAGCAGAGCGAAGAGAGAGGGGTGGGGGTGGGGGGGGGGGGGGGCTTATCAACTGAAGGCCATGAGTGCAGGGATAACACAATACTTCCTGTTTCAGGATCAAAACACTGCTCATTTTAAGGCTACACGTCCTGTTACAGAGGACGCATTAAAGCTTTTAGCTTCACCGCCATCGCCAACACAAACAAAACACAATCGTCATCCATAACCTCACAAGCATCCACAGATTTATACGTCACTTGTAATTCACATACAATGATGACATAAGGGTGAACAGAAGTGGTTACAGTAATTCCCATCTGCTGCAGCGGCTCAGTCTAATGTCTGAGGAATGTACAGCAGGAGACGCTGGACCGGGGAGGAGGAATGTTCACAATTAAGGCTGGTCTGGATGGACTGGAGGTGTGTGTGTTTGTGTGTGTGTGTGTGTGCATGCAAACCCCTCCTCCACACTGTACTGTTAGATGAATACAGGGATTACATAAGAGGAGGTCTGATTGGCTGCTTCTAAGCATGATAACTGGACGGGTCTGCACAGATGCAGTCCCCCTGGATTATGGGTAATATTGGAAAGTTGCATTAAGGCCAGACTGTCTGACTATTTTCTCTGCAGCTCTATTGATATAAATACTCATATTAATACATCAGCAGGGCTGAGAGAGAGAGAGAGAGAGAAAAACAATGAGATTAATTTTTGTTTGCACAGCGGATTTCAAAATAAAAGTCCCTGGCTGGTAAACAGAACAAGAAGAAAAACGGGGTTTAGCTTGTGTAATGTAATTAGCTTCAGTACCTATTTCTAGTCCCTGTGTTAAGCTAATTCATATTTAGCATCGCTCATGTAATGCTAATTTAATTGTATTCTACTCTACTAGCTTTGAATTTGGAGCTCTTATCTGAACAAACTCTACAGCTCACCTGGAATTTTCTTATCAGGGAGTCACGCCCCCCTTTTTTTTTGATGGAATTTCTAACATGTCAGAGCCAGAAGCCAAATAAACACTCGCACTGACAGGCCTGTGCATGTTTGACCCTAAACCTTCACTGCAAAGACGCACGCACACAAACACAGCAGCAAAAAGCTCAAACACTCTCCCCCTGGGTCTGAAGCAAATCAGCGGATCAGCTAGTTTGAGTCGTAGCCATCGATTTCTCAAGCCATCTGCTCATTTTTTTTTTTTTTTTTGGGCCCTGCTGAACGTTTCCATGACAACGCAGTGTTGATAAATGAAGGGAGTCTTTATTTAAGTCTGCAATCTGTTCATGTTGTGAATTCTCTGCTGCCTCCTTTTTTATTGTCGCTGTGCTGTAATCCTGGATCAACATTTTCATAACAGAGCTGCTTGTTGTGCCAAATGCTTTTTTTCTGTGTGTTTTTTTAATGTAAACCAGATCTTAGTATGATTTAGATTTTAGAGGAAGTTTACAAAAAAAAACTCAGAGTGTCAAACAAAGCAGAACATCCCCGCCGCTGCTCCAGTTCCCATAAAAACAGTGCGCTCGCCTTTTGTGTGTGTGAGGAGATCCGCTTTCCTCTGACCTTTTCTTTTGCATTTTAACCACAAGTTTTCAATTCCTCGTGGGTTCATCCACTCCCACTCAGGTGCACCTGCTTTATTTACAGATTACAGCCTTCTGTCAGTCCTCTTCTAGCTATTTAAACTTTTTAAAGCTCTGCAGGGTGAGGTCTGTCTCCTGTTTCTCCAGCTTTAACAGCAGGTTTCTGCACTTTAATTTACAGTTAATTACAGATTGTGTATTTGAAAGCAGGAGATATATATATATATATAAACACTGCAGCTTCAAAGAAGACTGCACTTCAAACAGAAAGAAATGTGGCGTGCAGTTCAAACGGCGCCTTCTATGGTGCTAAGCCAGGTTTCCCTGCATGTAATATTAGCTTAGCATAGCTTTTGTGATGTTTAACTCATACAAAATGTTAATTAATGTCTTTATGCTAAGCTAAGCTGTGTTCTGACTGCATGCTTGGATGCTACCTCAGCCTGTGTGTCAGTGCTTCATATGTAGGTGAGCCATGTCACTGTCAGATCTGACAAAAACAGAGTTGTGAGACTGTGTGGCCCCGGGGAACCTCAAACACAGACTGTCTTTCTGTCAGCACTTATATAAGATCAGGTCTGAGGACACACACTGCATGAGCCTGCATGTCTGTCTGAGGTATGTGATCAGCATCTTTTTCAGGGAGGAATAGTGTGGTTCTTGCGTATTTTTGTGTCTCAGACGCACAACAAAATGACATGTTTAGCTTTCAGGCTAAAACTTAAAAACTATAAGCGCCGGCTGTGCGGGGAGCTTCCCCGTGTGTGCTACATCACTGTAGCTTGAAGCACCAGTCGTCCTATTTTATGGCCGTCCACTCCACCCTCCGTGTCCGCCGGACGCTCCCTGATATGACATAGATGTGCAGAATCCATTTAGCAGCACTGTTCCAGTCACTGTGCAAATTGATTGGTTTCTAATGGGTGTCTGCTGGATGAAGGAATGCACAAGACTGCCAGTCTCCCTATTGTTTCCGTATCAGATGCTGAATCATAGACGCTGCGTTGTATGGAAAATTGACCTCTATCTAATCTCATCACTGTGTTGGAGGAATGCAAATCCACTGATAACATCTACATGATCCAGCAACAATGACGAGGAATCTATCATCAATGTTATATAAGCCACACTGGCTGCCACACTGCTGCACAAAAGTAACCACAACTAAAAGGGCAAAACTCTGCACAGCCAATTGTAAAATGAGACTTTACAACATGTTAAAGCTAAACAAAGACAGGGACTTTTGTAATAAGAAAGTATTCCATTACTTCCATTTAAAGTGACACAATTTGTACATTTGTACACTAACAACAAACCATCTAAGAGAAAACAATGGAAAAAGTTTATGGGATGGGACCGCACACAGGCTCCTCACACACACTTTCAACATTCTGTAGCTGTGTGAAACTCATCCAGCTCCATCAGGCGCACAGTTTTGGAGCTCCTGGGGCTACGGGTGCTCTAGTGTTTGGGTAAGATTTGTTATGGAAAAGATGGAGATCGAGGGTGGGCCTGCTTCGGGGAAGTAACCCTGCTCTGACCTCTGAGAAGAGGAGGAGGAGGGATGAAGGGGATGAAGGAGGATCGTGTCAGATTTCTGTCTTTACGCCCTGCCCTGATTTTTTTTCTTGTTTTGTCTCAAATATCTGATAACAACCGGGAGAGGGGAGAAACAGTCGCTCTTTGGTTCTGGGTTGATTTGGGTGGGGGCGCTCGTGCTCACATCATGGCCGACATTCCCTCCCTGCCCACTTCAGCTTTTTCCCCGCCTACTTCCAGCAAAGTCCGAACTCCATCGGAATGCTAATCTACTGTGTAACAGATGGGCCGAAACCCTCGGCCAATCTAAACATTTACATTCTGAAGAGAGAAATTTCAGAGGATGAGTCCAGTCTGTGATTTTTTTTTGTGTGGTTTCGCTTGTGTCTTGTGTCAAATAGTTTTAAAAAAGCCCTGCACACCTGGTTTTCCTCCTAATAGCAGCTCCCTCCTCTTGAAAACATGTCTCTGCACAGTCTATCTTCATTTAGCCACACTGCAACAGTCCACTCTGACGCCATGATTGTTGTTGTGCCCGTCTTGGCAGCGTGCCTACGCTTGGAGTTTTTTAGGGGCACACGGGGAACAATGGGGGCGTGGGTGGCGTTTGGAACGGGGCCCACAGTGCCAGTTGCCCAGAGTGGCTCAGATTTGGAGACAAAGGAGGGTGAGTTGGTGCTCCTCCGGGCAGGAGTCCAGTCTTTGGGACTTATCCCGGTGGAGGTGGCGGCTGGGTGGGGGTGAGGGAATGTAGGCACACGTCTGACCAAAGCCTTTATGTGAGGAGGAGGGGGGGGGGGGCCTCAACGGACAAAAAGACACAGGGACCAGCTGTTTCACTCAGGCATCTGGGATTCTATTCACTTAACAACGGCTCGCGTCTTTAGCGTTTTGGGGAACCAGCAGCTTGCGGGAAGTCCTGAGCCGAGCTGCGAGCAGCCACATAAATCCTCATTGTTCCTGTATCAGGCATGTCCGTTATACATGGCTTGTTTTCATAGGAAGTATCTACTCTTATAAACAAACCTCCACAATTCACTAGAGCAACGTAGCTTCACCTTTGATACTCAAATGGAGGAAACTTGGCAGTGCCTGAAAACAGGAAGAGCGATCAGATGCATGACTTCCCTGTGCAGTCAGATACTCGAGCAGGTCAAGACAGAACCTGCAAACAAACCTCTTACATAACTGCACAGAAAGCTCTTACAATCTGGACTCCGTTGGCTTGCATTCACACAAACAAAGTTTTAATCTCCAAGATTAGCAGCCACAACAATAGACACTGGCTGTGCTTTTAGTATTGAGACGTACAGTGCGAGTGAATCAGGTTATCTTTATTGATTGGGTGTTGACCCAGATCGCTCTAAAGCTATCAGTGAGTTGGTGTGTTTAGTCTCTGAATGATGGCACTCTTTTTTATGTGATGGCTGCGCCTTGTTCACATTCCTGCCGCAAATATTATCAGTTATCGTACTTGCATGTTTGTTGCCATGGAGACAGCATATGATGGGGACAGAGCAGTCACTGCCTGCCTGCTGCTTTCTCTGTTTATACTTCCTTATTCAGCCGGTTTACCATTTATAATGACATTTCAAGAAGACACTTTTGTATTTTTATAATCATGCTCACTAATTTTGAAACTTTGTTGCCATAAACAAGAGTGTAGTAATCACTTAGGAGGAAGTGAGCACAGCCAGACTTCTCTTTTTGAACACAAAAGGCCTTATTCACTAAAACACACACACAGAGCTGAAAGGCATGCTGGGTAGCTGGCTCCACTGTGTAGGGTTTTTGGTTGCTGAGCCATTCGACTCCAAATCAATTTTGTGAACCGCTGCTATGATAATGAGTTTCATAGTCGGGTTGATCCCTGCTGGGAACCACAGCGGGGTCAAAGGTCAGGCAGAGAGTGATCCAAGAGGGATTCAGATGCTTTCTCCTTTACAGCCACAAGTTTAATACTCCCAGCAATAACATTCAATGAAATCATTGACCTGCTTTAGACAAAACAACATTCTGCTGGAGAGAGCGGTAAATTAAGGTTTTTGTTGACGTCCTTGCCTGTTCAGAAGCTGTGTGTGTGTGTCCTCCTGCTTCCTTACAATGCACTGTAAGCACAACTTCGCCGTTGTTGACACAGCTTCGAGTCGACCTTGGCCCGGTGTGACTCAGTGCCATGCCAGCGTGCGATATCAGCGCTGAACCGACCTCGAAGGAGGGGAAATGCAAACTAAACACCATGTCTAACAACTCTGAAAGTGGGCTGCGGGCGCGGCGCTGCAGAACACTCACTTTAAACACAATCACACCACTTAGTTCATGACTCAGTAAAGCATCTGGTGATAACATCCTGTGTGCATTTTTTGGACCCTGAGTGAGGTGTTGCACAATAAGGCCCTTTGAGCAAGAGCGTTTGAGCAACTCTCAAGTCACAGACTCCATATGATGCAATGAGAGGCCTTTATAGACGCCTCCAGAGACAAAAATGAGAAATTGCTATCTTGAGAGCAGTATGAGCATACCATTAACCTGAGGGCCTGAAAACAAAGATAATGAGCTACAAAAAGGCACATGTTACATACTTCTCTTGTGTGTAAACTTTCCCTTAGGCTATGTGTAAAGCAGAACAGAGAGGTATTGTTGGTGGAGACACAAGCACAGACAGATAAAATTATCAGTGCAGCTCCACCCTCGTAGAAGTGACCGACGTTTGGAGGGATGAGACAGAGTCGATCACACATGCAGCACAAAGATAAGTCAGGTTGATCCTCAGGTGTGGCAAGCTGAGGCACAACACAGCAGCCAGCACAGAGAACGGAGGTTTCTCCACTCTCTGTTGCATGTTGGTCTCTTGATGATTAGTAAAACCAAAATAAAGGCATAACATGACTAAGCTTGCTATTAACAAGGGGAGGTAATTAGGCAGATCTCTCACAGGACTATGACGGTAATTAACATCAACATTCTTCCAGGAAGAAGTCGATTCAAATGTTTCTTAAATGTCTTACCAGCCTGCTGATGTACAAGGTGTACAAAAGGCTTCCTGTTTTGTCTGCATTAAACAGGCTTTCATAAAACAGAAACCAAAAGTGTCTGCAGCAGCAGCAGCAGCAGCATCATCATCACCGAGGAGGAAGATGCACAGATGTGGGAGGAAGCAGCATGTCTGCAGCTGCTCGGAGAAAATGTCAGAGCTGTCGCTCTGCATGAGCCCTCAGGAGAGCGGTCACCGTGTTTACACTTCACGGCTGCACCAAGGTGACTCGTGCACGCACATGCATGTGTTCATGTGAGGAGTCTTTTGTTCACACAGGCTCCTCATTAAAAGTCGCACTGAGTCAATGTGATGTGTGCTGCCGCATCGATTCTGTACACTGCTTCGGCTAATGCAGTTACAAGCATTTAGACGGCATTGATCTGAGCCCCACCTGGGGCCAGACTAATAGGGCACGTCTGGGATGATCAGACAGTCAGCTGTAAAACGGGGCCACACCCGCTCTACGCCCTACTTCTTATTCTTTATGCCAGTGTGTTGGTGTAATGAGCCGCCATTCAACTGTTTAACGGACAGGATCTGATGTAATTATCATTTCAGCATTGGGACACTTTAAAGGTGCAGAGGAGCTGTGTTCTCTGCTTCCTGTGGAGTTTTTTTTTTTCCCCAAGGCTCTTCATGTCTTTGTTCACAAACACACTATAAAAAAAAAGTTAGTTCCTGCTTCCCTGCTAACACCGGACGCAGAGCAGCACTTATCTGTAAACACCAAGAGGACATGACTGGTGATACATTTGAACAGCTTATAATGGAGGAAAGAAAGCAACACTATGAAACATACAGCAGCAGTTTTTTATCAGTGGCGGCACACAACAACACAACCAGACAGATACGGTTAAAGGAAGCCAAAATAATGGCACAAACAGGCCGGCATAACCTTGTTTTTCCTGTTCAGTCACACTCTTTCTCTGCTAGTCTGAAGACAAGCAGGATGATAATAATGCTAATGGTCAGGTGTTAGCAGCGGCAGACACGTCCCACTTCACTGGGTGGGTGGTTGCCATGGAAATCTACAAATGGGCCAGTGTTTGTCTTCACAGATAATTGACTCAGTGGAAAACAAACGAGTACCTGCAGATAATATGTAACAAAGCAGCACATGCAGAATGAGGCTGTCTTACGTCCACATACACTCGGTCCACTGCAGGGCACTGTGTTTCCATTGTGGTGTAAACACATTAGGTGACTCAAGAAATCAATACGTCATAATCAATATCTGTCTGGACTTTATCTGGGATGCAATACAAACTGCCCCTATTTGTCCATTTCTTCCTTTTGCCTATTAGTTCCTGCAGTGGAAAAGCCCCTTTTGTAACTAACAGTTTAGCTTGTCTTGCTGCTGTTTGTACAGTTCTGCCCTGAAATTCCAGTTCAGTTATACTAGCTTGCTAATCACTGGCGACATCAGATAAAAGAAAACTTGTCAGATGAAAGCACTTTCCCAGAAAACCACAGGACAACAGCAGCGTCCATTCAGTAGCCATTAATCAATCAGGCCCCTGTGTTATTCAGGCCACATTGAAAGACATGCCTTCAGTGGGAGTGCAGGAGGCAGATGGCTGAGCACGTCTGAACACAGACAGCGCAGCAGAATGTCCTGCCTTCATAATCTCCCGAGTGTCCGCAACGCGCCAGCAGCACAGGTTTGATGTCGAGTTGTTGTCGAGCGGCTGCCAGGGAGAAAAGCTCTACCACGAGGACGGCGGGCATCCAGACCGCCCAATCCCAGGATGTGACTCAGCAGCAGCTGTTGCCATGGGATACCAGGCAGGACACCCATAGGATCCCAAAGAGCTCAGTGCTGACACATCTGACCCCCCCCCCCCTCCATTTTGCTCCACCTTAAATCCTCTGTCACTTTCTTTGGAGGCTGTGCTGCAGGGCCTGCGCAGAGGAGCGTTAATCCCATCTGAGCGAGGACCTGGCCGAGTCTAGCCCACTAACCTCCACATCTACCCCTCCTCGTCCTCCTCACTGCAGATTAATGCCTTATTAAGAGACTTAACAGCAATCCACTTACACTCACATGTAAGATGAGATCAATGGACAACGCAAACAAAAAAACTTTTATCTCCCCCTCCGAGCAAACACACAACAACACAACCCCTGACAGTCAATACAACACATACGATGGAGTCGATTCGCTGTATCTCTGCATGCGTTACATACAGGCGACATCGATGTCATGCTAATGACATTAAGGCTGTGTAGGCGGTGGCTAATTTAGGACGAGGGCAGTTTAGGGCAAATCTCCCGCTGGGTCAGGGCGCTCTTTCCCATAAGCCACTGCTCATCAGTGCATCCAACCAGCTAACACTAAAAACAAGGCATCTATACACCGTGATATATCAAGTTTCTTCATTTGTTTGGGTCCTAACTCCTGTTTTTTTTTTTTTGGTGACATTTGACTCCACACACATAATTAATGTCCTGTGCTATTAAATCCCTGGTTAAGTAATGCTGAAGGCTCGTGTGTGAAAAGTGGGTTAGTGTGTGTGGATTGGAAGCACTTCTCCAAGACACTTCTTTAGTAACAAATTCTTTTTTATTACAACATTTCACGGTTTTCCATTTCTGGTAATGGTTTGTGGCAGAGTAACATGACTGCTGGGAATTTACAAAAACTCCAAAGAACACATGGAATCAATTGTTGGATTTTTTTTTTTTTTTTCCCCACACATTTGAGACAGATTGTAATCACTCTGACAAAGATCTAACCGGTGTGTTTCTTCCAGATCTAGATGGAACCCGTTACACTTTGTGTACAAACAAAAAGAAATCACACTGTGACAGACTACTGTATCAATTTTTGGGGCATTTACATTTTGGCCAGCGTACAAACAAAGTTGTGCATTTTCCCGAAGAATTAGAAGACGAAAATAAAATAAAAAATACAAAGCTTGACGCCTCAGCTTTGGCGCAAAAGCAGCCACGCAGGAAGTTGGTGGGTGGCGGTGGTGTTTTTTTATGGTGAGACGATGATGAGCTTCCGGGTGCGCAGGCCACGCCCTGTCCCTCAGGATGTTCAAGGTGTTACACCTTCAGGACCGTCGTACGCAGGTCCGCCCAACAAAATCTTCCTCATCTCAGAGGCAGAGGGTTTGAGGGGACGGGGGCCCGACTGCCCTGACGAAGGCATCATCCGTCCACAGGCTGTGCAGCTTGGTTATCGTTTCATAATTTTCGGTTACAAAGTTATACAGCTAAAAGAAGTGACTGAAAACAAGGCAATGCGGGAGGGAGGAGGGGGGTGTACAGTGCATGACGGGAAGGTGAGGGGCTTCACGATGTCGCCGCCGCCGCCTTCTCCTGTTCGATGGCTGTGGAAGAAAAAAAAAAAAAAGGTGTGAGACTCAGACAGTGACAATCTGCAGCACAGACAGTCCAGCAGGAACGTGACGTCACACTCACTTTCTTTTGAGGGCAGGGGGTTCTTCTCCTGCGTCTCTGTCTTCTTCAGCTTGGACTTGTCGAAGTGTTCCACCTCTGAAATGTCGGGCTTGTCGCTCATTGTTGCAGTTGGTCTGTAAAAAAAAAAAAAAAAAAAAAAAGCTGCACATCAGAACTTCAGCAGGAATCCTGTTATTATATAACACAAGGAGCATGTGGTCTGCTCTGACATTTTATCAGGGCGTTGCCTGAAATCTCAGCAACCTAAAATCATTTGTTCAGACTTAACTACATGCGCACACTACTTGTCCTCGTCTGGCTTCTTTTGTTCGCCTGATTTGCCTGCCATCCATCCCCGTTACCCAACACACACACACACACACACACACACACACACACACACACACACACACACACACACACACACACACACACACA
>JAVQJX010138977.1:0-11791 GCA_036025115.1 Ambassis agassizii
TAGTAATGGGCATAAAAGAATTGATAATAATAAAAACAATTAGAAAATCCAGAAAGCTGAAACAACTGTCAGAAATTTGAGTTGACCTGTTGTGAATTCTCAGCAGAGCATACCTTCACAATGAGTGTGGCTTTATTCTAAACACAGAACAGAATGTAAGGATGTTTGTGTAGTAAATTGGGTGATAAGACTGATAATGGCTGAAGTTATATAATCACATTTCCCAGAAAACCTTTTTTTCTTTTTTAATATAGTAAAATTATGTAGTTTCCAGAGCTCGCCCTGAGTTTGTTTTTAGTAACTATCTTATGTGCTTTTCCTGTAGGTCCTCTAGTAACACACAGTCTGAGCAGCTTCAGCTTCTCAGGATGGAGGAGCTAATCCCAGGTCTACAGCCGCTGGTGCTGTGGATGGCCAACTCCATTGAACTACTGCATTTCATCCAGCATGAAGTCCCTCAGCTGCTGCCCTGGAGGCAGGACCACGAGGATGAAGGTAGTTATTGTATTCATGTCATCATCCTCCTACAGCTGTTAGCCCTGCAGTCTGTCTGTACGTTAACATGTCTTGTATATACGGTCAGGTCTGCTGGATTCTGAGATGTCTTTGACTCGGACAGCCTGTGAGGAAGCCATGACAGTCCTGGAGGAGGTCATCATGTTCACCTTCCAGCAGTCTGTCTACTATCTAACAAAGGTTAGCTTCCACACATTCATATATGCAGTATAAATAATAATGACATCAACATGCTTCACATCCTCAGTGTGGTCACATGCAAAGCAGGAAATTGGACTGTGTGACTATATTCTGTTTTCATTGAGCCTATTCCAGACAGAAAACACAATAACAGAATGGAAACACAAACTCTGTCAGGAAAGGCCTGTGAGATAGAGAGGCGAGTGTCTTTTCCACCGACTGCAATATAAACACAGGCAGTCTTCTCTCAAGGTTGTGGTTTGTTGAATAAAACAAACTAACAGCCTGATTTGCTGAGAAACATGTGATGGCTGAACTCTGACATAGTGTGACAATACGGATGTTACTTAAAGTTGTTCACAGATTAATTTAGTCAAAAACATAGCTTTACATTTATATCATAAGTATGAGTCTAGGTTAGGTTTGCCACATATTGGTGACAACAGTCACAGCTGCTATTTTACAACACATCAGGGCACTCCCAGGCTGAGTGTAAATGACTTTCCCATGCTGAAGTTTCTCATTAAGGCTGTCTGATTGATACTGAACACAGTTGACAGTGCAGCACAGACGTTTAAAGTCCCTACTCTGAAAGTCTGGGAGAAAAAAAGTCTCTGTGGCTGTCTTATGTCTGACTTTGAGATAAGTTACTAGTGTTTTGGAAGCAACTGAAACTTCAAAGCAGAGACACTGAGACTGAACAGTTAAATGGGAGATGTGTTATTTAATGATTAAGCTCAAGGAGCTGTCCTTTATGGAGCTTTAAATAATAAAACTTTGGGGGGAGCATGGGGGGTCATACTTAATAAAGTATTAGTCCAAGCTGAGTGTAAGTCTTGTATATGTCTGGGAAGAAGCTTTAGGAACACCATCCTGCTCAGAGACTGTTTGAGGAAGGTGGGGAAGGAAGCAGGAACAGTCTGCACTGTTGTTTTGAATCTGCCGACATATTTCTGTTCATTCTGTTGCAAAACCATCCGTTACTGTATGTTTTTCTCCATTTTATAAAGCTTAGTTGGCAGCATTTTTTTTCTCGAGCAGTTTGTCAGACATTTGTCACTCAGCTGCAGCTTTAACAAACACTCTTTAAAATACACAGTATAATATTTAAATGTGTTAAATGTGTTTGGGTGTAGTGATTTTTGTGTGTAAATGCAAATGGAGGATTAGCAGCTATGAAAAGCTTGTTTCCTGCGGGGGAAGGCAGACTGTCATCATCACAAGAGAAAAGGAAGGGAGGAGGAGAAAAAGGTCTTCTCTGTCTATTTCCTCTTTAAAGTGACTACATAATAAGGATTTCTTCACTTCTTTTTTTCTTTTAGTTTTTGACAATTTTTAATTAGAACAAAACTGAAAGAAAGGGCAAACCTGTCACATCAAAATGACTTCTGGTGCATGGGATGTGTTTTAAAAAGTATTTACAGCCTCTCTGTCTATGAAAGTACTCCACTGTCTGTCTCCATGACGACAGATTTTTACCTGCACGTCTGCTGCCTCTCACTGTGAGATGTCAGCTGACCTGTTGCCTCAGGCATGCAGGTTTATTGATTTACTCAATGCCTCTGAAATCATTATCTTAGTCACGGTGCGTTGAATGTGTGCGTGTAGACCCAGTGGTTGATGTCATGTGTGTGAAACAGTGGCAGAACTGTGTCAAAAGAAATGAGCTGACATGACAAGAGCTGACATGGAGGAGCCTTTGAATAGAACAGCTTCCAACATGATTTTACAGTGTTTACCTATGTGAATGTTGAATGAACTGGAACTCATTGTTTGTTAAACTGTGTATATACTTTGTTGAACTTTGTATATTCTATTTTTAAAGCTGCATCAAGTATATACTAGTGTGATAGAAGTTGACATGGAAAACATGCAATAGTAGCAGAAGTACAGAGTCACCAACTTGGTGATCGGTATAAGAGCTGAGACAAAATGCAGCACAACTGTACCGTTTCCTGTACCCTCTGTGAATGGTTTCCTCTGAGTCATTATGTCATTGTGTACTGTACACAGCAACACTTCAGTAGGTGACAACAAGGAGACATTTCTGTGCTTGTAAACATATTGTACTGTTCTTTATGATATCTGGATTCCTGCAAGCAGAGGGGAGTACAAGTTGTGTCTTAGCATGTTATGTGTGATTCTCTGGGCAGTGACAGCCAGTATCAGCATTATCACTCCTTGATTTCTCTAGTGCTGTTCCATGTGAGAGGTTCATATCATTACTACTTTGTACAACATGCAAACCTCAATGTGAAATGTCACCACCCCTCTCCACAGAGTATGTACTCGGCCCTATCCGGTCTGCTGGATGAGAACCCGTTCTCAGAGAGCGGCCAGCTACGAGTCCCCGAAGGCCTTGGTGGGATTCTGGAGGTGCTGAAGGAGGCGCTGAAGCTTCTCACAGCCTTCCAGGTGCATCCAGATATCTCATTACAGCTCTGCGCATACCTGTTCTTCTTCATCAACGCATCGCTGTTCAATGCCCTCATGGAGAGAGGTAAGATCACAACTCACTTGTTGCCTAGGTATCATTGTCATATGCATTGTTGTTTTTGCGGATTTTAAACGTGCATTATTTCATAATGAAAAAGTGGGCACATTCATGTCATGTGAGACTCTTATCTAATCAAATACTGATTGTTTTGTTCAGGATCTGTTGCTGGATTCTACCAGTGGTCCCGGGGTGTGCAGATCCGGGCCAACCTGGACTTGCTAATGGACTGGATCCAGAGCATTGGTCTCGGTGATCTAGGTGCCGAGTTCTTCCAGAAACTTTCTGCTGCTGTCAATCTGCTGGCCACTCCCAAAGAAACCCTCCTGCAGGTCAGAGGACATCCGTTTCTCCTTTCCTGTTTGTCTTAGCAGAGGCGCGTGGTGCTTCGATAGCCGAGTCATGTTTACGTCAGCCTGAATGTTTTCATTGTCCTTAAAGGTGTCAGTGTCAAGCTGATTTAGTTTGGTATGTTTATGTATTAGGTGCAGAACCTTCCATCACTGGGAAATCTGCCCTTCATTTAACCCTTTTCACTGTAATGAGTCTTCTTTGACAAACATTATGATAAGGCCATAAATACTAAAAAGAGTATTGTCTGTGGGAGTGTTATTGGTTTATGGGTATATTACCCTGGATAATAAGTGCACTTATTGGTCTACTAGTGTTAAGCTACCATCAACACTGATAAGATACAAGGAAGTAGTGTGCAGGAACAAGTTAGTAACAAGAGTAAGCAAAAGTGTTACATGACATCATGGTTCCAGTTAAGGTGTGGCCATTACTTGACATCATACGGATCTTGGTGTATCCTGTTAGCCAGAGTTCTTCAGCTCTAATCCACTTTATTTCCGTTTAATGTCTGAATGACATTTTAATGTTTAGACAAATCAAACACACACAGAGTAGAAATATCATAAAGCATTTCACATGATCGAACTCTATGTACGCTTAGGGATAAGATACTGCATCAGTCAACACTACATTTGGGGACAAGGATTTAAAATTTCCTCTGTGTGTCCAGCCTGTGCGGCAGTAGCTTGCCAATTTAACACTTAATCCCCTCTTAACCACACCATTCTCTTAGTTACCCTTTTAAATCTTGTTTACACTTTGCACCACAAAAGGAACCTGAACTTGGCTTGTTATCACAGTAAAAGGACACCAGCAAATTAAATGACCCATGTTTGACACATGAAGTACGAAGACAATTCAGACTCTCAGAACTGCAAAGCTGTTCCAGATTTACAGGTTTATGGCACCTTGAACGTGATGGAATCTGCGGCGTGTTTTTATGGTGAAGTCACCATGTGCACATGATGTGTAAATAGCAAGGCTAAATTTAGAAAAGACATCTTATATGCCCATGTATAAATAGGTTTCTCACTATTATTCTTAAATAAGCCTTTCAGATTAAAGCCTTTAATGTGTTTATTGAACAATGTGTTAATGTGGGGCCTAACTCAGTGAGGGATTACTATCAATCAAAGGTACATTGCATAAGGACACTAAAGAGGTGTGTGGGAGGCTAAAGAGTTTATATTTACACCTTCTAGTTCTTGATTTGCTATCATCTAACTATTAGTAACAGCTGTTCGTTACTACTTACTTCAAAGGAGTTGTAGCCATCTGTCTCCGACTCTATGTGTGTCAAACTAAACAATATACGTATGCACTTATTTGCTGTGTAGTTTAGCTTTTGGTTGGGAAGAGAACTGACTCGTGTATAACTAATTTAGGATTGCAATGATCCTTGCCTGTCTCTGTGGGGGCCGCTGTATTTGGAGGAACTGGGTTAAGTACCCCGCCTAGTTTTACACCCTGACTTTGACACCTGTTTTCACTGTGTGACTCGCAGTCACAACACGGCTGTCGAGGACTCTGTCTCGCCTGTCGGTGGGATTGGATGGTTGCTAGGAAGCTGCTGGTTTAATGTGTCCCTCCCCTGGCGTGAGGTCACTTTGTGGCTCCCACAAAACAGCGCACACCCTCGACAGATTTTTATTTTTCCATCTGGAGTTCAAGGTTTTTGAGAACTGAAGTGGCTTGCTGGCACAGTTGTAAATTACACCAGAGGGATGTGGTGTCGTTTGTTTTGCCAGCAGTTTGGAGAACACAACATCTGGGGAGTTATTTTAGGAAGCTGCCGACGTTAAATGTCAGACATAACAAACTGAGGCACTTTTGAGTTTGTGTTTATAAGCAAAATTTAAACTTCACCTTCTGCATAGCTCAGCGTGGCGTCTGTTTTATAAGAGGAGGGCAGAGACCTGACAACATTAAGCTTATGGTTTCTATTGTGGCCCCCGTATGTCTGGGCAAAGTCTTACTTCCACCAATTCAACTAGAAACAGATTGCGTACTTGTGAAGTACGTAATGTTTGTAATGTTACTCTCGTAATAATCTCATGACTGGCACTGCCAAATGACTCACCTGTTTCCTTGTCCTTGGGCTACATTCCATAGTCATCAAAAGATCAAATATTGTCTTTCTCGAGTGTGGTTGAGTGAGAGCTGCTGTGAGGAAGTAAAAACTATCATGATAAGGAGCTGAGAGTGGAGAGATAATGAGAGCTTTACACTTCTCACGGTGCACAGAACAAGGATCATCGGTACACAAATGTAATCCAGCACTCACCTTTCATTCAAGTGCGGAATAAACACAAGAAAAGCAGCAGTGACATTTCAAGTGCAGCATTACATTCAGACAGAGAATTTTTTTCCCATGAGGCTTTGTTACCAGTCCTGGGGTGACAGAGACAAAAATGTTTATACATCATATTATTGGCTTATGATACTTTAGATGCAAATGAGAGAGTAGCAGTGAATGCTTACTAATATGGAAACAAGCATGATGGGAAAATGCTCCTCTCTGCCACCCTGTCATTCTCACAGCGACTACAAAGACATTTTGTGGTTCTTAAAACTTAACAATCAGTGAAGTGCTTTTATAATCCTTCATGAAAGGGTTCCATAAGAAGTTTGCTTCAAGTTCTGTGTTTTCTTTGTTTTATGTTCGTCCAGGCATCCTGGGCTTCTCTTAGGACAGAATTTGCTGCTCTGCAACCCGCCCAGCTTCACCACATGTTGAGAGAGTACAGCTCTGGGAAGGCCTGTCCTGCTGGATGGAACCCACAGCCGGATGAGGCACAGGATGCCATCAGAACAGGTGAGGGGCCGATGTGTTAAACATAAACTAATTTTTAAATGTGAATATAATGTTGTTAACAAGGTGTGGTTTGAAATTCTTTTATTTTATATTTTTTTTACAATGTTTGAATTTATCACAATAATTTTGATTTGACTTAATGAAGTAACCAATTTGAATTAGGTTACCTCAAGCATGTTCCTAGCTGTCCTCCCCTGAAGGAGGCTTTGTTTACAGTAAACTCCAGTAACCAGACTCCTGGTTAATCAAAATAACCTATTGTGGAACTTGCATGTTCAAGCTTGACAGTCAGCATGCCTGACTGCACAAGACTTTGTGTTAAATAACAGAGATGTATCAAGTTTAATAGCTTTATTTAAAAGAAAAAAAAAGCTCAGCTCAGAAGAAAGCTCCATGTTGCCGAAACTTCAGCAGAATGAAGTCCAATGAAATCCAGTGTTTTTTATTATACAGTCTGTATAAAGGCATATTTGTAAAAAAGATCGGTATGAACACATGTAGAAGTAGTGTTGATGGAATAATTTCAAGATCAAGTTGACAAAGAAAAACTGTTATACTACAGGTCAAAAACTCCCAAATGCAATAGAACAACAAGGAACTGTTGCTACTGCGGTGGAAGACGGAAGGGAAAGGATATAAGCGGAAGGGATATATTTTCAAATGTAACTAGCTTACTAAGGTCATACTTCTCTAGAGTAAACCTGCACTGTCAGTCTGTCTCCATCAATCAGCTTCAGTGCACCTTCACCTCTCCCAGCAGGTTAGCTGCCCCGTCACCCACTCCTATTCTCACCAGTCGATCCAGTACCATCAGCACGAGTATTGTACTTAATTTACAACTCATAATTAGGTGTTAAACCAAATACAACAATGTAAACTGACATCAAATTTCATTGATCAGATCAGGTTATAGGTGATGATTGATAACAGCCTCCTCTTTTACTGCAGCCGACATCCTGGAGAGCTTTGACAACCACCCGCCGCTCATCCTGCCCAGCAACACATTTCACCTGGAGCTCAGTAAACCCATTGTGGAACCGGCTCTGTTTGAACAGCTCAGTCATCTGCAGGAGTTCATTCGTCGGGCCCCCTACAGTGAAACCCAAACCCAACCTGATGAGACACAGGTAACGAGCTCTCTGACCCTAGAGATTAATAACATTACTAGAAGCCAGTGGCAGTCAGGAAATGAGACACTTTGATGTTTCTGCATCTGTTATTGATTAACTTTAAATTGCCCAAACTCAGGCTCTCAATGGAACGACCACAGACAGCCAGTCTGCGACCTCACCCTCCATCAGAGTCTTCCAGGATCCTGCCCCTCAGGAAGTCTCTGAACCAGTTACCTGCACCTCAGCTGAGACAGACCCGGGCTGTACCTCCCCTGCAGAGCCATCTCAGGCCCGAGAATCCCATGGTGACTTGAGCAGCTGTGAGGCAGTCCTGACCCAGAAGCTGAAGAGCCTGGAGCTGCAGAACACCCTTCCAGGACAGGCTGACATGGGCTACCACAAGAGCCTGGCTCTGGACCCATCCTGTCTCCTCACACCACCCAATACCCCACAAGGTATGGAGCTGGCTGAGCTGGAGGCTGATCTGCAGGAGGGCGCTCGCCAGTTAAAGAAAGGTAACTGAGTCTGAGATGTGATCAAAAATGTCTTCTGTATTGCAAATGTAACTGAACTGCTTGCCAATACAAACAATGGTTTAATTGAGATAAGAATCATTAGCTTGATCAGTTATAAAAGGTGGCTGACACTTTAAAGTGACCTTTTATTGACACCTGAAACCTGACAGATGGCAAGTTATAGTGCGCTCAGAAACCATGAAACCCAGAATAAACCACACTGCCACTGCACATGAAGCATATGAAAGGACTATTTGTGGCTTCCCGAACACACAGCAGGTTTTGATTAATGACACACAGCTCTGCCTCCAACCTTGTCCCCTGTTACTCACGTCTAGAATGAGGTCACCAGCACTCTTTCCTTCCAAAACCTCACTCACCTTCACTGACTGACTCATTCTATTAAGGAAAGCATTTAGTGACGTGACCTTGTGGACCGGCTGCATATTTGTCCCCGGCACTTCCAGATCCACATAAAGGTGCCCCAACATAAAAGAAGTGGAGCGCAATAACCCTCCTCCCTTCATCTTTTACTGACTCTGGTGGTCAGGAATTTCAAGTGGAAGACTACGCAGGGTGGGTTCACTGTGCAAAGGAAAGAGTGCTTCCTCTCCCTGCCCTATTGTTTATGGACGCCTCCATCATGAGTTCATCTGTAGGAGTAGGAGGGAGTCACCAAAAACTGACAAAGCAGTCATAAATAAATCCAGACTGTATTTATTTAAGAATGTAACGTATCAATGTTCTCTTGCTTTAACCTGTGTCTGTTTTGTAGCTTGTATACCCTCTTTTTTTTCATGGCAAAAGCTTCATAGTTAATACTACTCAGGCTACAAAAGCATATATCACATAGACTAAGCCCTTTAAAATGGACTTAACATTTCCGTCTTAATAAGTGGTGGGGAGTGAGGGGGCTTTGCCGTATCACACGAGTCCATTTGGTGCAGAAACTCTTTAAAAGCCTTTAGATCTAAAGCAGGCCTTCAAACACCGTCACATGTGCTAGTGCTTCAACCTGTGCTAATTCGCTCCATACAGACCCCCCACTGTGTCTGTGCGCTCTGGCAGAGGGAGTGTAAGCTGCAGGATTTTGTTGGTCTTAATCAGACATCTTTACTCTCATTGGTTACTTGTTGCTTTGTGTTTTCTCTGTTAATGCTTTTATCAAAGGTAATTTGCTTAAATGCTCTGAGGATTATATTGAAACCAAACCATCTGCCACATTCTGTGTTAATGCCAGGTAATTCCATGGGTTAATCACCACCAATTATGGCATTATAAAAAGGCGGGACTGTGTCTTTAACAAAAAAATACTTTGGGGACGTTTTTAATACAGTTTTATCTTTTATGACAAAATCAGTTGACATCCTGTTGGGAGCTCGTTCGGTCCCATCAACCCAACACGTCAGAACTCAGCTTCCAGTACATCTACCTCTGTGGTTTTTACCAGAGGCTAATGTTATTTTCAAAGTTTGGTAATCCTTTAATCTGTGCAGAGGAGTTACAGAGAGATGGTGATGTCAGGAGAGAAAAGAGCAGTGGCCGATCCGTCATGGGAATTTACAGCTGGGTTGGTGCGTGGAATCTTAATCGGCAGCGGCATTGTTCGAGGCAGGTCCTGCATGGGGGGCAGACTGGCTGCGCGTTGGGAAAAGGTGGAGGCGAAAGGGGAGGAGGGGTGGAGTATCAAGGGTGGGAACAGATTTTATGGGAAGGCTACTGTTGCTGTGTTTGTGATGACACACATGAGGAGGTACCAGGAAATCACAGCGGGAGAATTTTAAATTAGATTAAATAATAATAAAGGTTTTCATTTTTTTTTGCCCTTCACTTCACTTGTATGACCTGTGTTCTCTCGAAATAATATATTTTTTTTCTGTCTTTGTGTAGTCAGTTGTGAGAGGAAGACAGGAAATGTTGAAACAGAAGAAGACAGAGAGGAAGTGTTCACGGTGGAGCTGCACAGGGGGCCTCATGGTCTCGGGCTGGCCCTCGTAGATGGAATGGTATGACAACATCTTAGTATTGTCTCCCTCTTAACACTGTCTCTGTAATGAGTACTGTATTTAAAACGCAGTTACAGTTTAAAGCTCTTAATTGTTAATCTGCACATAGAAAAAGCTTGTGAGATCTCAGAAAAACACTAATCAGATCAGACTGTAAACTGCAGGGATTTCAGTCCAACAGGCTGAAACTGCACATTTAATCACACTAAAAGTTTCTTACTGACATCTATATTCACATCGAATCAACAGACTGCCGCTCATGATGCCTATCCATTTCATATTCATCATATAGTGGCTGAGATGTGTCTGTCTCAACCAAGGCACACACTGCACCCTCTGTACATCTCTTCTCTCATTAATCAGGTTTTTGCTGTTTTCTTGTACAGAAAACGCCGCTGAGGATGAGCGGCATTTATGTGAAGTCTGTGGTGCCCGACTCGCCAGCTGCACAGTGTCAGAAACTGAGAATGGGCGACCGTATCCTGGCTGTGAATGGCATCAGCCTGGTTGGAATGGAATACAACATGTGAGTACATACAGCAGCTATGCAGACAAGACAACTGTGTTTAAGCAGCTATTTGTGGTAAGAAATCAGACAGAGCTGCAAATTTTGAGGAAAAGACTTCATGTCTCAACATCAGACATTGAAGATTACCGCAAGACCCAATGTTGGTAACTTTTACAAAGTTTCAGAGGGACATACCTGATCTAACCCCCCCGTTATTTTGTTTTCTTATCAGTGGGAGAGAGCTGATTCGATCATCGGGGGATTCTCTCAGGCTGCTGGTCGCCAAGATTGACTCAAAAACAACCGAAAAGATCTCGACTACGACTAAATGCTGAAGAAAGAGCACCGTTGGCCGATAAAGTGCAATTGGGAATACTGTAGGACGGGTTATTGATCCTTCCTGCAACATCCAAAGTCAGTATTTTTCACAAGATGGATTCCCAGCCCAAAGGAAGCCCTGCTTTTTATTTCCTTGTGGAATGGACGTCTATATTTGTCTGTAAACAGCATTGAGACAATCAACCAAAGCCACTGTGATGTTCCACAAACGCAGACTGTGGGCATTTTGCTGGCAGACGCAGAGCGTCACTTTTGCTGTCCCAGCTTCCTTTGGCCTATAAACAAACTCTGCTCCATACTCATAAACCATGGAGGCAAAATAGATGTCAGTGGGGAGTTGTTGTGAAGCATCTATTTGAATGTCTGAGTTTTCTGTCTCCAGGATTGGTCACGTCTGGGTTTAACTGGAAGTATTCTGCAATTTATTATTTTAAGTCTGGTTATTTAAAGAAATCACTGTGAAACTGTATAATTTAACAAAAAAAAAAACAACAACAACTGCAAGGGCATCAGGATTATATAATGTAGTCTGTTTCCAATTCAAATATAATCTCCCAAAACAGGGAAAACGATTTCCCTGCATTATAGTAGATGGTCTTTTTGGCCTCAGCAGCATCACAGTTTGTAGTGTCAAATGCCCACGTGTTGTATTGCAGGAATCCTCTGGTATTCTTTGTCTACTGTTTTCATTTTGCTGAAGGCTGCAGATCTCTTGCATGTAAAAACTGCAGCGATGAGACGTCTGTAAGCGTCCAAGTTGGGAGCTTTAAAGCACCTTGTTCCACTATTACAATCAGTAAAAGTTCAGTGGTAACAGTAGGTGTTGCCATATAGGAAAAGATATCACACTCTGGTTGCACCTAATGTTTATTTTTGTATTGTAGTGATTGTTTTATAAAACGGTGAACAATGCGTAACTGAAGCTTTAAACCAGTAAACCAAAGAGACATCA
>JAVQJX010138979.1:0-18919 GCA_036025115.1 Ambassis agassizii
TGGTGAATAAGCCCACCATCCCTGATGCAGCAACATGAGCATGAGATTGAATTAAGCACATAACAACATGAGAGGCAGCCATTATTGGAGTTAATCATGCAATGAAGTTCTGATCACCAAACTGTATGCATGAAATTATCTGGAAAAGATCATTAAAAGATGTTAAATGATGCAAAAACATATGATTAACATCTTATGTACATGACAGCGTTAAACCATGCTGCATATATCTTCATGTATTTCCTCTGTGTCCCAGGTGGGTCCAGGACTGGTTTTCCTGCTTTTCAACCACAGCTTCCTGGGTCGGGGTGTAATCATGCATTGTGTGACTCCAGTGGAGCCTCTGTTGCAGTGTGTCTCTCACACCATCTTCTATCAGTCTAATATCCCTACTGTGGTGCCTAAATTCATCCTCACGGCAGAACGTATTCAGGTGCAGTTATGGTTTGTGCTGTCTTGACAGCATGTAATAGCAGTATGACTGTATTTTAACATTTAAGCATTTAACTGCATGAAACAAACTGAGCTGAGATAAACAAAACTAGGCTAAGCTAAAGGTAGCTAAGCTGAGCTAAGATGAACTAAGCTAAGCTAGGCAAGGTTAGGCTAAGCTAGGGCAGGCAAAACTAAGATAAGCTAGGCTAGGTTAAGCTCGGCCAGTCTAAGCTAAGCTAAACTTAGCCAAACTGAGCGAGGCTAAACTAAACTAAGCTGAACTAAACTGAGCTAAACTGAGCGAAGCTGAACTAAACTAAGATGAGCGAAGCTGAAGTAAGCTAGGCTACGCTAAACTATACTAAGCTAAACTAAACTTAGCTAAGTTGAGCGAAGCTGAACTAAGCTAGGCTATGCTAAACTAAGCTAAGCTAAGTTAACTTATTTTAGCTAACTAAGCTAGGCTATGTTCTCTGTTTTCAGAGTAACTGTAGCATGATTACAAGGTTCAGGTCCACTCAACATGCTCTCCAACTTGTTTTTTTTAGGAAGGTTATTGGATATAAATATGGAGAGTGCTCTCCTTTGGAGAATTCATTGTGTATATTCTCTCACTGTATCACTGCATTTGGTTTTATGCTGCCTCCACATTACCACCAGAAGTAACACTGCACACTCACAGAAAAGGTGTAAATAGTCCGCATTAAACTTGATAATCACTAAAGCTGAATCACAGTCAGCTCATTATGGAGAAATGATGCACTGTAGTTCAGTCTAACTATAGCTAGATTCATTAAGATAAAGAGTTTTAATTAATCGCATCAGTAGTTGGAGGCTGCTTTGAAATACAAAGTCATTTTTGTTGACCCTCATTTCAGAAGACATTTGACTGAAATGCCACATCTCAGCAGCTGATGGAACCACTGCAGAGTGACATTTAATCAACAAAACGTCCTGCTGATACATTATAATAATGAGACAGCACAAATTACTTGTGTGGAAATCTATTGATTTATCCTTTTCTCAAGTGCCCATTTGATAGGAAATAGGCTATGTAGTAAAGGTAATAGAGGGCGAGTGTTTTAAACAAGCCTCTAATGTAAATATTTGTGTTAATGCGCTTGTTTTGTGTCCAGTTTGAGCGCGATGTGATGATCTGGAACAATAAGAAGTACATCTCCAAGCCTCTCCTCGTGAAGGAAGACTCAGCCATCCAGAAACACAGGCGCTGGTTCAGCCAGTTCTACAGCGAGAACAGCCCGCGGCTCAAGTTCCGACGCGACACTTTGGACTTCTGACCTCTCCGTCAGGGCTGGAAATAATCCCAACTAACAGATTACAGGTGGAGAGGATGGATTGTTTGAAGTGTAACTGACAGAATGAATTCATCCCATAAATGTGATAAAGAATTAAACCAACCACTGTGCCAAGAAGAGCATCAGAATGTAAATCAAATCTTGATGTTGCCTTTGCTTGTTGTTAATATGAAACACCTGCTCCTTGTTTAAGGTCAGTGGGAAGGCTTCCAGAGTGTGACTCACAATCAGCTTTTCAATGTTATCTCTGTTAGAAAAGACTCGTCTGGACTTCCAAACTGTAAGTTTAAATCTTTTAATATGTAACCACCTCTCAGCAGGTACAATGACAGGTGTGTTTGTTTATGATGGTTATCTCAGGTTACTTAGCAGCCAGTGATTTTGTTGTTAAAGCATAACTTGTATCATTAGATTTCAATAGAAATATTTGTTTCAAGCATATTTTCACCGTGGTCTAAAATTACACATTAAAGTGAAAACCTATGCACACACACACACACACACAGTCTGCAGTAGCTGAGAGCAACCGGCTGATTCAGATCAATTCTCAGCAGCTTTGAATGACCTTTTCACAGTCATGTGAAACATGACAGATATATGTTTCAAAAAAAAATTTCCATTATTCCTTCGTGTGTATGCGTGGATTGACCATCACCATGAATATCATGCATTGATTGAAACTTTACAGCAGCCTATGTAACAAATATCATTTACCTTTTTTTACATGATAAGACATTGAAAAAAATATGCAGGTATGTACAAACATACACCACAGCCTGACTGGCATATCAGATATTGGTTTGTATGTATGTATATTGCTTTATTAATAACTAGTTTATAAAATATATTGCTGGATGAGGGTGGCGGTATCTCACTTCTTTAATGGCTTGGGTTTGGTAACCAGAGGACTGCCGGTTCGATTCCAGCCTCAGACCAAGATATGTGGAGTTGGATTGGTAGCTGGAGAGGTGCCAGGTTACCTCTGAGATACTGCAGAGGTGCCTTTGAGCAAGGCACTGAACCCTCAAATTGCTCAGGGAAGGGCAGCTTGTATCGCCAGCCCCCACTCCTCCTCTCCTCTATGCATGTGCATGCTAGTACACTTATATTGTTACTATAGCAACACAGAAGATGGAGGAGGATTTTTTTTTATGCAAATAGGGATCTTTTTCTAAACTTCACCAAGAGTTTTATTTGGTTTATTTGTTTTTGGTTTTGGTAAACTTACATGAACCCTCGCCCTTTATATAGAAAGCTCATTATATTGACAACACCCCAACTTCTAGTTCATTTAATGGGATGATACTGGCATTTGTCTGGGGATTCGTGGGTCTGAATACACTCATAAATATGTGTGTGTCATCTTTTGTAATTTAAACATTTATTTATAATCTGCCTGCACACTGTTGTCATCACCAATGCTGACGACAGCGCTGTGAGGCTTTATTAAATGTGTCCGCTGACAGTGCGATGGTGATAATGTTTTGTTGTTGTTGTGATGTGGTTGCTTTCATTTCCGTCACCGTTAGAAATGCGGAGACGCATCTCAAGGCCAACAGGCATTGTTAAGAATGACTGTCTTATGAATATCAGATGCACTTCTCTCCTCAATATTAAAATGTATTTATGTAGCTGGCTAATCTACAGTTGTAATGTTTATTTAAATATGCAGAATAGATCAGACTCCTTTTGCTCTAATGTGCTTGCTCATGCAGGTCTGAGCTGGGAAAAGCTTTTCCGTTGCACTGAATCCGTTAGCATGTTAAATTGAGCGGAATGGTGAAATGTTCACTGCAATACTTGGCCAGTGGCACTTTTCCCAGCTCACATTAGTGCTTATCACTGCTTATCTGTAAATGTACTTTTCTTATCTTAGTTAGTGGTGAGAGAGAACTGAACATTTTCCCCTCCTGAGCTTTGTCCGGGTGAGAATTTTGCTGAAGGATGGCTGAAGACAAAGGCTTTGTACCTGATGAAGAAAGTGTTACGGTGGATATAAAGCACCTGCCAGCAAGTGGTCTCACATTGGAAAGGAAAGAAAGAGAAAATGAGAGCATGCAGCCTCTGCTCGAGCATAAACATCAGGGCAGACGCGATGAGGATAACAGAGAGGGCATGCAAACGGCGGCAGATGGGGCTGACCGAAAGACATCTGTTCCACAAGAGCTGGAATCGGCTGGCAGGGATCAAGCACGCTGCAGTGGAAGTGTCAGGAGTTTGTGCAGTGACAGCAGTCAGCACGAGTGCCCCATCTGCGGCGAGCCGTACCGAGATCAGGCCATCACCTTGCTCCACTGCAACCACGCGCTGTGTCGTCACTGCACGGCTGGCATCATGAGCAGAGCCAGGGACACCAGCAGGCTCCGGTGCCCCCTGTGTCGTCAGACCACTCCGTTCCCACAGTGGGACATCTGCAGACTGCAGGAAGAGTCTTACTGCACTGGTGTCCACAAGCCGGCGCGGAACCTCATCGGTGGAGGCCCTGAATTTCAGGAGGTCCCAGCGTCACCGTTGCGTTGCCCCGCTCAGCTGGAGGCTCACACGCGGAGAAACACATGTGGATGCTGCTTCTCCTCTTCCTGCCTGCTCAGAGGACTCAGAGCAATGCGAGGACACTGGGTCTGCCTCACCGTCTCTGCCCTCTTGCTGCTCTTCCTGGTGCTGCTGGGCTGTTTTCTGTACATGGTGCTTCCTCTTATACTGCTCTCCATTCTCTTCAGTAACGGCTAGTGAAAACAACCTCAAGCCTGACGTTCGGACTATGATTGCATCCCAGTCTTTCACTGTGGAAATAAAATCCAATAGGGATTTGGCACAAGTTAAATGTACTTCAAAAACCGACTGGAACTTTGTCAACCTCAACCTGGTTTTGAGTGACAAAGCTTTGTTTGATTCTGTGCCACTGATAATGGAAGTTTGACTTGGGATCAAAACTCCTCAAATCTTTCTGGGTCTTGTTTTGACCTACTTCTCATCAGAACAGCTCGGATGTTCCGTGCTGCTTATTCTTAGCAACAAAAACCCGGCTTGATCTGCTTTCACAGATGCACATGAAGGAAACCTGGCTCTACGATCTCAGTCTTTATATCTTCCTTCAAAGAATTACAGCAGTGATGAAAGGCGAGAATTTTTGTGTTGATGTTGATGGATTGGTGGGAGTTTTGTGTAGACAAATTTTGTAATTACATGAAACCTTTCTTCTCCAAATTCACTGTCACAAGTTCAAAAACAGTGACACAAGTCAGGAGACATTAGTGTAACTGGGTCTCCAACAGCACGCATGTGACCTTTAGGTAACATTACATATGGGGCACAAACATCCCATATATGGACAAAAGTATGTGGACACCCACCATCTATATGTTTGTTTGTTGACCTCAAGCATTTCTTTGACCTTTTTTGGGGGTCTTGTCGAAACAGGAAGCTCACAAAGTTCATCATTTAAATCTTCAATGAATCGAAGTTTGGTATAGCTGCAGGTGAAAAAAAAGAAACCCGATTATGATTTTATACAAAATGCACAACACAATTTTTTAAAAAAAAAAAAGGGCCAATCAAAACATTGCTGCAAACTTAGATATAGAAGTAGCTCAATAACAAACTCAAAAGCATGCTGCATGAAACTGAAACCTAATAAGCAAATTAGGTAGGTAGCCTACCTGGCAATGCTGCCCCCAGTGGCTGCAGGAGGAAGCTCCCTTTTCCACACACTGTTTTGTACATAAAATGTAGGACTATATTGATTGATTGATTGATTGATTGATTGATCATCAGCCACCAATCAATAATGTTGTGTCCATATGTGTGTTCACACTACAAGGCAACACACTATGGTGCACTATGGACACCCCATTGTCCTCATTGTTCATGCTATTTTCGCTGGCTGCACACACCATATTTGGAAAGTCATTCAAGGCCTGTCTGAATATTTGTATGCAACTCATATTTTTGGTTGTGTAAACACAATGTGTGCTTTTTTTAAAATGACACAAAAACGGTCAATAATAGTGTTGCTAACTCTGAGTTGCGCTTGTTCTCCTGAAATCAAATGCTAATTCTCTGATGACTCGTCGGACTGTCTCAATTATGCAATCCCAAACATGGAACAGTGTGGCTTTTCTAATTTGAAACAAAGAATTGATCCATATTGATCAAGCTCTCAGCCTCCCACATGTCTTTACAGAGCGTCAGGAGTCGGAAGCATAAATAGTTCAAGACCGTCTCCAAGACAAGCAAGCACAGAGGGAACTCACACATATATAATTTATGCAAGGACTTCACACTACATGAGAAACACATCAGATAGTCAGGCATCCATCTGCAGATGATTCATATGAGCCAATCCATTTCTGAGCTTCTGGTTATGTTCGACAGGAGCATGACCTCTTTTGCTTCAGTCAGATAATGTAGCTTGAATGTTACAACCGTCCAACATCTGCAAAATGGCCCTCCATGCATTCGAATCACACGTCATTCATGATTCTCTTTTACACCATTTAACCTCCGTATATTTGAGGAGACGAGGCACGCAGTTTACAGCGAACACAACGCTGTCATGCTAAGTGCTAAAGAGTCATGCTATGTGCGTTTCCAACACCGGTACTCAATCATTGGAACACTCTTCATACATAGATGGTGATTACAAACTGCACACTTATACACTGATTTAGCATGCAACACACAAACCAGCATGTTATACTGTTGGTGTCTGTATAGAGAGTGAAGTCGTTTAACAAGCTAATACTGTTCATATGATACATTTGGATTAATGGAATGACTGAAACATGGTGTCCGTATACTTTTGTCCATATGCTGTATATGCCAAATTGTTATTTTTATTCTCATTTTGTACACATAATAGCTCAGTCAATACATGACAAACTGCCAAAACACAAGCAGGAAGTCATGCTCTCCCAAAGGATTTATCCTTATCTGTATTTCTGTTGAGTGCTTGACCTTCACTGTTAGCCCCACACTGAGGCTGCAGATGAAGATTTATTTAAGCACTTCTCCCCCCCTCTTTTCCCTGAAGTTTTGTTCTATTTAATCCTGCATTTAAAAGGGCAATTTTCTTTTCCAATTTGTATTTCTATTTCCCTGCTGTTTTTTTTTTTGTTCGTTCTTTTCCGTTAAGGATTTGTTTGTGTGGTTTAGCGTCTACTTTTAGCCTCTCCATTTATTGTGTGACGCTGTGGGCTTTGCTAAAACAAGATAAAATGATTCATGTTTTGTTTTGTTTGTTTTTTTAACGTGCCTTGATGCATTTGTTTATTTCTCTTTCCCCTGACATTTCTGGTCCGTCATTAGAAAGTCAAAAAAACAAAAAACAAATGTGTGTGTATATTATATTCAAATTTGAATCTAAAGACACACACCTTCTCTTAGCCTTGCAGAGGACTGTGTGGGCGGTGTATGAGTCTGTATGACTTGCGTGTGTGGGCGGACGGCTCAAAGTGTGAACTCAAGTGCATGTCCGTGCCTGTGAGCGTGCATCTCTGTGTGTTTAAAAAGCATGTGATGATACTTATTTTGGTTTCTCTGAACTGGAGTGCTTTCATAGGAGTCTGTGTCGAGTCACTAAAACAGCAGCAGCAAACAAACCAGCTTGTTGTATAATGGCTGCAGAGCCAGTTTGGTACGACTTTATTGATGTGTGAGTGGTGGGCTGGAAGAGAGACACAGCTCATCTAATAAGAAGAAGCCTTCACGCCATCAGGGCCATTCAATAAGTGGAGAGTCGGATACAAACTGGTTGTGGCAGTCATACAGAAGCTGGGAGGGTAATCATTAGGTTCTCTGTCCAGTGTGATTATATTGTTCACTTATTTTATCTACCTAGCATTTTAGAGGCGTTTTTTTTTTTGTTTAGTTTCTTCAACAAGGAAAATAGATAGAGCTCCAAGGAGACACTGTGGACTCAAGCACATGGTCAACTGTCTCAATTCCCTTTTTTTTTTTTTAAATACAGCTTTATCCTGAAACCAGAATCCTGGACTAGAACACATAGGGTTTCTCTAATCTAATCCTCACTTAAGCAGAGATTCAGATTCAGATCTTCTCATTAAAACTAGATGTTTCCTTCCTCTGCTTTCATTTCTTTTCTTTTATTATCTTTTTTTTTTAATTGCACTCCAATAAAATGCGCCATATTAGTGATGATGTTTATTTTATTACAGTTAACACACTCATGTATAGTCTTGCAAATAGCCATATACGTTTAAAGTTAATGTTTCAACTCCTGTATTTTTACCTTTAACCTTATTTGTTTGAGGCCAGCTCATTTGGACAGGGCATACAGCCGCTGATGAATGTTGATTTCCTCAGCCTTGTGATTAATTTATCAGCTCACTGCTACACAGAGAGACACCACTGTGTTTGTGTGTTTTAGAATTCAGAACACTCGTCAAACTGGCCTCATTTCAAAACATCTTTTTCTTCAAGAATTGTTGATTAAAACTTGGAATAAACACTAAAAAAAAACTCAGGGAAAAATCTAAACTTCTAAGCAGTACTTGACAATTACTAATAAAATGAAGCTGATAAACGATTGTTTGACTGAATGTCTTTTTATCTTCTCGTTTTGTTTTTTGCTGTAGTGATTTATGCTGAGGTTTCCTGCTGTGATAAATTAACTCACTGTCGTGTTGCCAGAGAATATTATTCTCCGCGTAAGCATCTCCTTTGTGCGCACACACGGATGCGCGTGCGCGTTGAAGCAAAAAAAAAAAAAAAAAAGATGCTTGTTTCCTTGGTAACCAGGAGGTTGATTCTACCTCCTGTCTTTTTAGCTGCAGGGATGTTTTTCTACTGTTTCTATGGGTCAGGGACATATAGTACATCAGACTTGTTTTTGTTTTTTTGTCTTCCTTTAAGAGACAGGCGGTTCCATCCATGTTGACAGCCTGAAAGACGGATGGTGCTGACACCCCGTTTGATGAATGAGCTGTCCACAGGGGTCGGTCCACTTTACGCAGAGAGCTACACGACAAATCAGACTCTGCTTCTCACTTTGGAGGAAAATAACTCCCCCAAAAGGTCCCTGTTCATGACTCAAACTCTGACCTGAAGACACGTTAAAATAAAATAAGATTGCATTTTCCCTCCTCTGCACTGAACCCATCATTTCAAATCACCAACAAAGCCTAGTTAGTGTGGATTCACGTTGAAACTCAGCAGGTGTTTGTAACTTGATGTGTATGTTCATACATGTAGTTTCTTTTCCAGCAGCAGTACGCCAACGCGTTGAAGAAAAAAAAAAGAGTGGAGAGGAGCTGATCCGGCGGGAGCGCGCAAGATCACCGAGGCGCGCATGCACAGCTGTCAGCACCAAGGACAGCAGCCGCTCAGCCCTGAAGCGAGCAGCGAAGCCACGCGTCGGTGCGATCAGTCCGGACAGAGCGCACAGAGCAGCGGCTGTAAGAGAGCGATACACGCCCTGGAGAAGAAGCCGTGTGGACGCCTGGCTTATTGTGCTTTAACTCCATCTCCAAAGCGGCAGGGAAGAAGGTTTGGATAATTCTGCAGAGGACAGCAAAAAAAAAAAAAAAAAAAAAATCTTGACAATGCGGTTTGGATGCCCCTGTCCCTAATATGATCATGCACATTCCTCCGCATTGCACATAACCACCTCTTTTTTTTTTGTCCTCTTCCCTTTTTTGGTCTCCCTCCCTCGCTCTCACCGCCCACCTGGATCGTGCTTCTGCAGTCGTGCATTCATCTGGCTGAGCCGTGCCGCTGTCCAGAAGCTGGTCGAGCCGACCCGCCACCGGAGAGAAAAGCAACCGGGTTGCACTGTGCTGTTTGGCGATACGCACGATGCGTTTGTTACTGCTGGCGGTGCTCTTCTCGTGCTCCTGCGCGCGGGCCGGCTGCGAACCGAAAATTGTGAACATCGGGGCCGTCCTGAGCCAGAAGAGGTACGAACAGGTCTTCAAAGATGCCGTGACCCAGGCTAACCAGGTTTACGGCAGGGATAAATTCAAACTGACAGCGATCTCCGTAACGCACAAACCCAACGCCATCCAGATGGCTCTGTCCGTGTGCGAGGACCTCATCTCCAGTCAGGTAATACCACCTCTGCATGGACAGCACACAGCATGATCACACCAAATCCACCATAATTTACTGTTTTTGTTTTTGTTGGAGGAACATCTTATGCCATATAAAGTTGTTTCTCTGCAGACTTTCATGTGACGAAAACAAATCCATACATCATATGGGCCAGTCATTTGTCCCATCTGTCACCCACCTCCTCTACATTGTTACAATACAGTGAAGTCCCCAAAGAACAATGTGTTTTCCAAACATCCAAAAATAGCTCTTTTGGTTTTGGGGGCATATCTGCGGATGAGAGGGCAAATGTACATATCAGGACACACACACACACACACACACACACACACACACACACAGCTGCAGATGAAGTGATGTGCAACAAAAAGAGGCAGCCGGGAGTGAAAATGTGCAATACATCATATTTACAATTAACAGCTTCTTCTTCATTTTTTTATTTATTTAACTGCTGCACTGCATGATAACTATTTAACCAAACAAGGCCTTAAACGACAGCCTGAGGAAACAATTTGTTCTCTCTGTGTGTGTGTGTGTGTGTGTGTGTGTGTGTGTGTGTGTGTGTGTGTGTGTGTGTGTGTGTGTGTGTGAAGAGACGCAGTTGGTAAAGTGTGCAAGAAACACATGCATAATAAAAATCTGACTTCAATGTAGATTTTTCCAAACATGCAGTGATCTTAAAGATTCACACCATATGTGTGGCGGATGTAACAAACAAAACACATTTCATAAGTAATACATGATGAGAGAGAGTGTGTGTGTGTGTGTGTGTGTGTGTGTGTGTGTGTGTGTGTGTGTGCTGTTGAGGGAGTTGAAACCCACCAACCCTCCTCTCATGTGGCATCCTCTTCATGCCTTTTTAAAGGGCGCCAACATTATGTCACACTGTGTCCTTCTCTCGCTCCCATTTCTCCCACACACACACACATAATTAAGCTTTATGGAGAAAAAAAAAAAAACAACACCCACAGCTTTCAGTGTTGCTTTCATGTCCCTCATCCTCTTCTTAGTATATTAACTCTAACTGATACAGGCTTGTGGAATAATAGGCTACACATTTACCCCCAACTACCCAAAATAAAGCATGAGCTTTTACAATATAACACCAACAATGGCTCTCACTCTTGCAAATGACACTGAATCACACCTACATGAGACAGAACATCCGTGGCAGGTTTAATGAGCTTGTAGGTGATAACAGTCACCGAGGAGGAGAGAGTGTGTGTGTGTGTATGGCAGATGGAGGAGTAGATGCCTGGGAGCAGTCCTTGGAAGATAGACCTCATTTTTGACCCAACCATACGGGCGTCCTCGTATCCAATAATCCATGCCTGTGCAGCAATGCCAACTTTTATCCCCCTTCCTCCGCATCTCTGAGGCATTTTGTCAAAGCTTGTACAAGTTCTTTTTTTTTTTTTTTTTAATCAGGCAGCTGGTCAGCTTTAAGCTAAGAAGAAGAAGAAGAAAAAAAAAGAAAATTAGCCCACACAAGTGAGAGGATTTGTCTGATTTTTATGTGGATGCAAAATGTTATTTTAACCTGTTATACAACAGTTCAAAGCAGCACGTTGGATTTAACACACAAGTTTCTTGAGGAAAATAAAACAGATGTTTTTGCCAGGGCTCTATTATTGAAGTGGGCAGTGTGCCCCAGGGCCTCGTGTGCTCAAGGGCCTCACATGTCCTAGATTCTGTGAGGCAATCTGTTAGTGATTAATTACAAACTACAAACTACAGAGGCTTAAAGGCAACTCTAATACTGTCTGAAAGTAACATGAGGAGATTCAGTGGTAACAATTATCATATCAGGTTGGTGTGTTCATTCAAAGACCCCCCCGCCCCCCTTAATTATGTAGAAATTAACCTTTTATAATGTAAATGTCATCTGTGCAAACCGAAGTATTTTGTGTGTGAGAGGAAAAGCCTGCAGCATGTGCGGAGTTATTTTGTCTTGGTGCCAGCATCAGAATGACAAAGTGTTCCTCTTCTGTGTCTCCGCAGGTTTACGCTATCCTGGTGAGTCACCCTCCACAGTCCAACGATCACCTCACTCCGACGCCCGTCTCCTACACCGCAGGCTTCTACCGCATCCCTGTGGTGGGACTCACCACCCGCATGTCCATCTACTCTGACAAGGTGAGCGATGGACGAGACCAGGAGATGTAATAACAGGGGAGGGGGGGGGGGGGAGGCAGACAGAAAACAGGAAGTGAGCCAGTAGAGTGTGAGAGCTCCCCTGAGGCGTCTTCAAAAGATTCCTAGATTAAACATCCCCATCACTGTCCATTAGGGGAGCTGTGATTAAATGGGTTTCCAACTGAAATTTGAAAGAGCATCATTAATAATCTCTGCAACCTGAGTTATGTTTTTATGAAGCGCGAGCCGCAGGAAATGAAACTTTAAAGCAGTCACATAAATAAAATGCCGACTTTAAATTGACTTATCAAAGTGGTATTCCTGCAAATGAAAGGAAATCAGAGGCATTTAAATCCAGATTGTGCAGCCTACTTTAAACAGCGGCAGGAATTTTAATGCCACTGCACTTTTAACTACCAAGTTTGATACTTAACATTGTAGATGTGAGCGTTCAACCCCACTGTGAGGGGGCATTTAACCTTTTCACATCAGTTTAGAACAAAGTGTCCACATACAGGGAAACGCTTGGACACGCCCTGTCATTCAATGTTTTTTCTTCATTATTTGAATATTTCCTGCATTTCACTCTGCAGTCCAACTCACCCTAAACCATCTCAGCTGGGTTTATGTCAGGTAATCGTGGAGGGCAGATCATCTGATGTAGCAGTCTGTCACTCTTCATTTTGGTCAAATGGCTAACGGTGTGTTTGGGGTCATTGTCCTGTTGGAAAAACAAGTGATGCTCCAACTAAGTGTAAACCAGATGGGATGGGTATGTCAGTGCAGAGTGGCTGTGGTAGCCATGCTTGTTATGTAGCGCTAGGACTCAATTGCAGGTTACCAGGGTTTTATTGTTCAAACTAAACAACAAAAACAGCCAAATGTCCAACACACAGAGGCCACCAAAAGAGTTTTTTGTACGTCGTCTCCTCCGTTGTAGACTCAGTGTTTAAGGGCTTGATGAGCCACTTTCACTCGGTGATAGTTGGTTTGGGACAGCCCTTAATATGGCGAACTTGTGCGTGAACGCGCAAACGGACGGGTAGTGGGTAGGGACCGGTTTGAGGAGAGAGGCTCAGCTCTATCCTCCTACGGCAAGCCCGATGTGCCTAAAAGCAAACCCAACAGACCCAGCCAGCCACATTATACCAATGCTGGTAGACTTTGCCTATAGAATTTTAACTAAAGTTCTTAGCACAAACAGCTATTCACTGACATTTTTGAAAAAAAAAATACATCTAAACTTTAAACAACCCTTTTACCTCCTCAGAGCATCCATCTGTCCTTCCTACGGACAGTCCCCCCATACTCCCACCAGGCCCACGTTTGGTTCGACCTGATGCGCGAGTTCAACTGGAACCACATCATCCTCATCGTGAGCGACGACCACGAGGGACGCGCTGCTCAAAAGAGGCTGGAGACCCTCCTCGAGGAAAGGGAAACAAAGGTGAGACGCTCCGACTGCCCCCCCCCTTTAAGAGTGTGAGCATGAGCGAGTGGCTTTTAAAACCTCAAAGGTCTTCTATGTATGTAACTGTTTTCCTTTCTGTTGTGTGGACACATCTCTTTCTCACCATTGTGTAAACATTTGGCTAACATTCCTAGAGACATCAACAGCGTCTAATATGTGGTCTAAATCTGACAAAAGTTTGTACGTTTATTTGCTCATCTTCACATTGCTTTTCGCTCATAGTCCAAATGACCCTGTGTCTATCCACATTGGGAGCCAAATAGAGGACTTTAACATGGGGCTGTGCAAACCATCACAGGAGATAAATGGTAGAAGTAAGGTGCTCATTACAGATGGCTTGTTTTTTTAATGCAGCCTGTGACGACGGCGTCACAAAATATGGGATTTTTTGCCTTTTCTTCGCATCCATTTAAGTGTAGCTCTGAGCCGTGTATGTGGGTCAGTGAAATGCTGATCTTTCAGCCAAAACAGTCCGCGATGATGCGTGGCCTTTAGGAAGAGGAAGAGGAAGAGAGAGAAAGAGAGAAAAACACCATCTATTTCATCCGTTTAATAGGATGAAATCACCTTGGGATATGTTATTTTCTCTATACCCTGCGATGCTTGTCACTCTCTGGGGCTTTTTTTTTTCCTGTAATTGTGTGGCAGGGTGAAATGAGTCCTGATTCTGAGATTTAATTAAATCAAAAGCTGAAGAGACACTGAGTATGACACACACCCGAGGTAATTTGCAGAAAGCAGCTACAGTTAAAGTGAAATAAAGCGACTTGGATCGGCCATCAATTCAACAAAAAATTCCCCCAATCAGGATTCTAACTCACTTCCTGCGCAAAAAAATTTGGATATTAAAAAAAAAACCTTTGATAAGAAGGAAGGAAAGGAAGTTTCTGTCATGTTTGCGTCATCTTAGTTTGAATCTCCAAATGAACCCATCTGCGTCTCTCATCCAGCCATAATACACAGAGACGATGCTGCAACTGCCTCCCTGCCTGTGAGGCTTTGATTATGAATATATTTAGTTATGAATCCGATGCCAATTTGAGCATTATTAAAGTGAGCCGAAATAGTTCAGCTAAAAAACCCAGTAAGTAAAGTCCTGCCACACTCTATATCATTATCTGCATTAAATGAACTCTAATGAGCTGTCTGTGTATTCACTGCCTAATTATGACATCCCTCTGTGCCGTATAGCTTAATGCTGCACTGCTGCTGTGAATTCTCAATTCTGATTGGACGCCAGATGAATGAACCGTCACTTTGGATGTTGTTCTGATCTGATTGATAAGCTGTGTAAAATAATGGATTCCCTTCATAAATATCTGTACGAGTGGATCGCCCCGTCCGGGTTAAATTCACTATGACCTGGTCGCAGCACATTATCCCTTACATAAGCCATCCTGTTACACTGGATTACCATCAACACATGAGCTGAAAATGATCCGTAACCACTGCACAGTGCCAAAAAAGACAGTTCCTAGAACGGCCACTAGAGGCCGGCTCTAAGAATGAGTCTTTGTATTGTCAATGAGGATGATATTTGATGATTTTTTTTTTTTTTTTTGGTGTAACAGCTGATTTGAAAGTGTTGTTCGCGTTGTCTCTGGCACTTCAGTTGTTGTGTTTGAATAAACTGGCAAGTCTTTAGCGAGGTCTCACAGTCACGGGTGGATTGCTGTCACCACCGGCAAAGAAGCTCTGGACACTGTGGACTTAGAGCGCAAACGTGACCAACACAATGTTAAATATTAATGCCTCGCTGTGAATACAAAAATAGAGCACTCAGAAAAACTCCAGGGAGATAAAAAAAAAAAGACAAAGATGTTTTTTTTTCTGTATCCGCAGTGTTCCATGAACATTGCTCACATTTCAACCTATAATTCAAAACCTTTTATACTAAGTGTTTTACATTTATTTTTCCCATACAGTAATTTGAATTTGTCACCATTATGATGCAGCGATTACTATAGTCAAATTGAAACTTACAATTACCCACAAAGATCACATCAACAGTGCCGTCATGACGCTTTCTGCTGACGTGAATGGAAACGTCTACATTGCACAGCTTTTGTTGTGAGTTTGCTTCACGGTTGTGTATTGTATTGATGCACGGTCAGGCCTGGGTTTTGTAAAGGGAGAGGATCAGAGTGCACTGAGGTGTAAAGCTGTGTGGCCAGGCAGCTGTGCAAGAAACCCTGTGAGGCAGAAAGATGTTGTATTTTCCTGTAAAATGGCTCCCTGCATATCTCAGGCAGGACTCTCTGCCTCTCACACAGAAAGCTAAATAGGACCAGAGTCCAAAATGGTGACACCTGAGGGTCTGACTGTAACCTGCACACTGTCAGCTGGTGCACTATAACTATCAGTATATACTCTCTCTATATATATATCACATTTTTTGAAGTTATATCTTCAGACAGAAGCCTGAAGTGAGAAGTTAAACTGGGACACAGCTGTGGAGGATCTGTTGGAATTTTTGGGACAGAGTATCAAAGCAGTTTTTTTTTACTGCTTTTTCCTTTTTAGTTTAATTCATTGAGTTGGTTTCTTTTACAGCATTAAAATAGTTCATTCCCAAAATCAAATATTCATATTTTTTTTCTGCAGACTACAGAGCTGTTTATCTCCATCTATACTGTTGAGTTTTGGAGAGCTTTCATCCTTCTCTCTGATATAATGGAACTAAAGGGCACTTGCAATGTGGTGCTCAACGTGCCAAAGAAATACAATTGGAAAACTCAAAAGTAATGCTAACCACATTCCATGCTATGAGGAACCAAAGCACAGTCTGTGTTGTAGTTATCATCTAATGTCTAAGTTCATCTGAGGAGGAGTCTATTATCACATTAAGGGTAGATTTGTTGTTGTCATATCTTAGATATAGTTCCTGAGTTTTTGAATTGCACATTTTTGGTTTCAGATGCCAAGTGTCCATTAGTTCCACTACCTGCCCGTCCTCAGCAGAAAAACATAGCATGAGGTCGATATATCAGTCCTTGAAATCTCATCTAAAAAAAAAATTAGCAACTGTGGAAATGTTTTTTTCTTAAAAAATATATTTAATGTGATGAATTTGTGTGTTTTTAAGATAAGCCCTCTTGTTTTTTTTTTTAATGCGTATGAATTCAACTGTGATTATCAGGTGAAAACAGAGCAGCTCACAGTGTCAGGGGGACTATTGAGGCTGTTTTTGTTTTGTGATTAGATGAAGTTGAGAAATATGATCATACATAGCACTTACTAGCACATACATGACCATGTGTCTTATCTGACTGATTATTATCGACCACATGGGATGTTTTTTTTTTTTTTACACGAAGACGTCTTGTTTGGTCTCATAATGCTTTGCATCTCACACCAGAACAAAAAGGCACCAGATAATGCATTTAAAATCAAATATGTGCCAGCAAGATGATGATTTTGGAAGAAAATCGCCATAAAAGAGAAGAGACCAGTTAGGTCAGCAGAGGTTTTTAAAGTGTCAGAAATTGCTGGCATACTGCTGACTGCTTGTGATCGCTCTGCATTGGCATTCCTTGAACACTGTAAGTTTATCCATTTTAATAGTTTCATTTCACTGTAAGAAAGGCTTGATTGTCCAGGTAATAAGGTGGAAAAAATATGCAAATATATCAGCATCAGCAATCAGTCAAAAGTAGCTGAACAATCCCTGCATACTAGCAATTCAATATTGTCATTTATCTCTAATAAATAACAATAGAAGCTGCAAAAAAAAAAATGAATATTTGTGCTGGGGTTTTTTGGCTTTTTTGTGTTTTGAAAAAGCTCCAGGGATTCAGTGAAATGATGTTGCACGAACAGATGGTTGTTTATATGAGCAGTTTCTGGTGCACCATATTGCAAACCATTTAATGAGTTCTTCATGTTGATCTATTTTTAGAAAGCCAAAAAAAAAAATGTGATGAAGTTGATGTTGTGGAATTAAATAAAAAAGAAGCAGCATTTGGACAGCCATGGCTGCATGAAATCCAAAGAACCGAATAACATGAAATATTTGAATTATATACGGTCATCTCTGATGTTCTTTGCAAGCCCCACTGTTAAAGATCCCAATTTGAAGCAGAAAAGTGGAGATTTGTTGGAATGCTTTACTGCCCTCCATTTTCAACTGTTTATAATATTTTTCTGTGTCTGCATATTTTCTCTGTGCACATTACTCATCAGAATAAAAAAAGGAACTATGAAAACCTCGACCAACTGTCCTATGACAACAAGCGAGGACCTAAGGTATATTTGCATGGTCAATGCACGCCGCCCACCAACTTTCCAAACGTAGCAACTAGAAACCAGCCCAAACCAGTCACCAGCCGACCCAGAAATGTCCCTCTCTTGGTAGCACGTGTTTTTTCTTTAATTTTTAATTTGAGACATTTCCCTATGATTTAAATGAAGAATGATTTTGTTATGAAAAATCTATTATTTCCGGTCATTACAGAAAAAAAAAAAAAAAAAGATTTCAGTGACTAGCGCCCCCGGCTTTTATCATTTTCATTTTCTCCTTCAATAAAGGAATGCATGTATTCAAAACACACGCACACACACAAGAGTTTGCAAGTTCATTCCTTTGTGGAGAACCGGTAGTGTGGGACAAAACCGTTGCCCAGATGCTACTTCCTCCTGTTCTGTAGCACTTCCCTAGTTCTCAGCAATTTTTGTTTTTGTTGGGGGAAAACGTCCCCCTCACCCCCCCTCCTTCACCTGTTTTTAGTTACTGGTTGCATTGACCTTCTTCTTCTCCCCTTTTACCTAACACATGCACGTCCTTCTTTGGAGCCTTGATAACCCTCAGTTTGCATGCAAACAAATGCAAAAGTTTTTTTTTTCCCTTCAAGCTTTTTTTTTTTTTTTTTTTTTCGTTCAGCCGGTTCCCCCCTGGATCGCTTTCCTTTTTTATCTCTGTCTCTCGTTTAAAAAAAAAAAAAAAACAAGAAAAAAAACTATGACCGAGCTCGAGCCAAGCAGGTAAAGAGGCAACATGGTGTCGGAGGTAGGTAAAAGTAGCTGGCTTGACCTTTCTTATGCCCCAATCACAGGCTGAGAAAGTCCTCCAGTTCAGCCAGGAGACTAACTTAACTGCCCTGCTGCTGGAGGCCAAAGAGCTGGAGGCCCGAGTCATCATCCTGTCTGCCAGGTATGTCAAATGATACATTTCTACCAGTGTGGAGAAATAAATGCCACAAATGAATTTCATTTTAAAACTTATGTTGATTTTTATATTCCATGGTGGCCAGCATGTTAAATCTGCATTTAAGATAGGTCTTCTTATTTTGTATAATTTATTAGAATAATATGATAAGCTTGTCCATAAATATCTGGCAAGCGAACAGGATTTTATCTGCCTGTCATTTTGATGTCTGTCTTCTGGCATTGGGTTATTACATGTTGTAGGTGATCACATGATTTCATGATGGCACTACACATATTACATAGGTATAATTGTGAAATTATAAGTATTTAATCGTAATTCACTGAA
>JAVQJX010139018.1:0-14719 GCA_036025115.1 Ambassis agassizii
CACACACACACACACACACACACACACACACACACACACACACACACACACACACACACACACACACATACACACAGAGTCAGCCCTGGGTAAAACAGGCAGCAAAACTCATGAGTTAGAACGGAGCCAAAGTTATTATGGTAACCCCAGAGAGGCCTTCCTCCCTGCACTCCCTTCCCAGTGCACCTCAGGGTGCTTTGAAATGAGAGAGGGAGGGTGAATGTAGATAAACAAGGGATGAAGAGGATGAGCAAGACGGGGGTGGAAGAGTATGGGGGAGGAAGAAGAAGGGGGGGGGGCTGTCTCCTACTTCCCCTTGGAGAATGAAAACAGCAGTGATAAGGAGGAAGAGGAGAAAGGGAACAGCAGAGTTTTTCACTCTGACATTAAAGCAGTTTAAATAAACAACTGCAGGTCAAACTGCTACATAGTGAATCCATACAAAGGTAGAACATTATGCTAATTTACTGAAATGCTACACACTTCCTGTCTCCTAAGAGGTCAGATCACAACACCTCAGAATTCATTTGTACTTACACTGTGTTTGCATTAACTTGTAGCTATAATTAGCATCACAAATGTGTGACTGCAACGTGAACGGTCTTCCTTCATCACTGTTTTGGATTTTGTGTTTGCTTTTCTAAGAAAAACAAACATTTGTGAGTCCATTTTGAAAGTTTTACAGAGTTTTGTCTTCTGTATGTAGGATGAAAATAAAACAAAAAGAAGCAGAAAGTGAAGGAAATGAGAAGACAAGAGGCGATAAAGACGACCAGGAGAGAAGATGAGAGGGAGGTGATGGTGGGGGTTTGTTGTTTTCTTTCCTGTGTGTTGATAAAGCAGGACAGGAAGTAAGCGTCCCAGTGAGAAACAGTAAACTCCACTTGCCGTGCCAGAGCCATTACCGCTGCATTGTTCTGCATCAGCCCGGCTCCTGTCTTCATTATCTCACTCCTATTGTCTCAGGACCCTTAGGTGATGAGCGCAACGACCTGATGACAACCATGGACACACACACACACACACACACACACACTCCAAAGCATGGACACACACACTGACAGACAAAAGGAGAAACACACTGGAAATAGAACAGTAATGACCGTGAGATGTGTGTGTGTCTGTGTGGTTACCACCCTTGGTTGAGCTACAGTAAAAAGGCCAAAAGCAGGACAGATGGCCACTGTCAAGTCTTTCTTCTGCTGGTGTATATCTTTCTTCCTTTAGCTCTTCTGTGTTTGTTTCCATCACCTCTTTAAATCCTTTCAGACTGAGCAGCTCTCCGTCTACAACCAGAGGACTGACCTGTTCATCCAAAGAAAAGGAAGTCTGATCAAACTAAAAAAAGCAACTATTCCACATCGAGAGAACAAACATATGTCTCTACTGCAAATTTATTAGAAAAAATACTACAAAAAATTATGAGAGAAGAAAAATGAACAAATGTACACAGAAAAAGACAAATTCACATAAAGAAAAAACACAAATAAACAGGAATATAATTCACAAACGTAGACAAAAAACACAATATAGGACAGAAAAATGAATAAAACTACAATAAAAAGCAATAGTCTAACCAAGCATCCACATAAATGTCACAGATATTCTCTCAGTGAAACCCTCCCTCCCCTTCACATCCAGTTCTTTACATAGAAAATGAAAAACCAGTGCAGCCGTCTTCACAGATTCATGGGCAGCACCTGGACCTGCCACTGAAACCTGAGGTGCTTCCAAAATGCTGAAAAACTGGACAATGGGATTTCCTTATTTCTGCATGAGTATGAGTGACGTTTGAAGGGCTGTCAAACACTGAATAACACACTGTGACTGATTTCCCTTTTTAACTGTGGCTCCTACAATAAGCGTGTTGACGTCCATTCTAAAAGACTGACAGCATTCTGTGGACTCGGTTAAAACAGAAAATGCTGCTCCTGTTGTGCATTACTGCATCTCTTTATCCACATGTTGAAGTTTCCTTGGGCAAAATACTGAATCCAAAATGTCTCCCTGTGTGCAGAAAACTGCCTGACATTATTTTCCTTCATGCAGTCGTGACTGTGGCGACATCGTTTAAAGTCAAAGCAACAGTAAGAGAGAGAGCAGGAAGCCGATTACAGTTAATGCTACCAATTTCAAACAGACTCAGATGAGAATGTGAAACTGACAGTGAGTGAGTCATTCCACGCCATGCAGAGACTTACTAAGCACCAAACGGACCGTGTGCCTTTTAGCAAGCAAACAGCGTGCCATTAGTTTCTGCGGTCTAAATCAAAACCACCATTTGTCACAATACCCCGCTGTTTCAGTGCACGCTCACATGGCTGTTCTTAAGTTCTGCAGTTTGTGGGTGACAATGTTTGACTGTTTTTTGAGACGAGCAGAGCAGCATCTCCGTTTCTCACCGTATCCATCTTTTCATCAGTGAGGGAGTGAAGCGGACAGGACAGCAGAGCAGAGCCATAAATAAGTCACTCCTTGCTCATGCTTTATGGAATCCAGAGCCTCTTTATCCCTTCCATGTGTTCCCTATGAGCCAGGGCCGTGACCTCTGACCCCCAGGCTCTTGACTTGGTTATCTCAGACCCAAGAGAGACAGTGGTTGTGTGTGTGCGGGTCGGCGGGTGGAGTTAATCGAGGGTTGATTATCTCATGACCTCGGTCCGTCCTCCTCCCCCTCCCCCTTGCATCCCCTCACCCCCCCTCCCCCCTCCCCATCTTCATTTCACAGGCTATAAAGCACACACATACTCAGACACACAAAACCTCCAGACCAGTTACACAAACTTCTTGCAAACACACAACTTCTGTTCAAGCTCCATAAACACAGATGAACCAACGCTTTAGGCACTAAAACTGATTGTTAAGTTGACATGAGTGTATGTAAAGTGTGAACACAGACACTTTACATACACACTTTGTTATGTCCACATTGACACACAAACACTTGTTGATTTATGAAAAGATGATGGTTTGACCTCCAACTGTGCAGGTAACACATTTACAATGTAAATCCAAAGCTCAGGATGTTCACACCACCGCACCACGTGTCATTTAACACAGGTCACTGTGTGCCTGTTGACAAAGTCGATAAGGTTTGGAGTATATATGCTAACATGCTAGCTGAGGAGCAGTGGCTGTTTCACTGGATTTGAGTGACACAGAGTGAGAGAGTGCTCGCTTTGTTTGAGGGTTTCTGTAAAACATAGAGATGAGTCTGACTGTCTTATAACACTTTCAGATGTTCTGCCACTTCACAGTGCTGTGCAATGAGGGGGAAAAAACATAAAAGTGGACCTGAACCAGAGTTCCAAAGGACCAGAGCCACATTTTTGACGTGTCAAAAAATCCATCCAAGGGTCAAAAGTGCAGAAAGTGATGCCTGAAGAGGCAGATATTTGGCTCTAAAATGAGCTGTACAAGGATCCAGGATCCAGGAAGTCCCATCAACAAACAGCTGGAGTTTAGTTATACAGCAAAACTGAAAAAAAAAGAAAATATATGTTCAAGAATTCACATCACGCTTTGTCAATTTGATGAACACCTTGTAAAGCTGGCCGCTCTCTTCCAGCTCTTTTGATGCTGGTATCCATACAGTGATTCATCCATAACACATGTTCCACTGTAATCTGTCAGTTGATTGCATTTATGTAACACAACAGGCTCCTTTTTTTCCTGCAGCAATTGTACAATTTCCTCACCCGGGTGTTCATTAATCTTAACCCAGTGTCCCCACACTGCACACACTTCCAGCCAAGAATAAGAATGTGAGGAGGAACAATGAATGTGTGTGTGAGCTCTAAAAGGTGTCAGCCTTCTTTATTCTGTATCATTATTAACACATGGAAACTCTTTGACAGAATGAACCTCTAAACGTTCTCTTATGAGAGTCCCTTAGCATGCATGAGTGTGTTAAAGTGTGTGTGTTCTGCCTTAGAGTTAAATCAGCAGGGAGGCCAAGGCTGCTCTGTGTCAACACCACAACACACACACGCAACACGTATACAGCCGCCTGGGTGTTTTAGTGCTTCTTCCCAGGTTGCTCTGATCTAAGAGGAAAGGGGCTAAGGTGAAAGGTGAAAGGTGATCTTTACAAGGCCCGCTCTCCTCTTACCTTTAGCTCCTAATTAGGCTTTAATCAAGCTAATTAAACTTCATTAACTGGCTGGGGGAGGGAGGCTGGGTGGGCTTAACCCAGGCCAGGCCTGCACCCCCCATTTTTAAGCACCATTGAAAAAATATATAGGGTCCCATCTGTTGCATAACATCGAAAAGGAAGAGTGAGCCTGCAGGTGAATTACAGCAAAATATGTTTTTTCCTGTTTCTGTGTCACTGTGTGTGTCCCATGTGCGAGTCGCCGGGCCGCCACAGACCTCCAGTCCAGAGAAAGGCCTCTTTGTGTCAGTATGGGACCGATTGGCCGCTTGGCTCGCCCTTCAAGCCCTGGCCGACCTCCAGCTCCCAGAACCAGGCCGGGCCTCGCAGCTCTGTAGTCCATCCCAGACAAAGAGCCTCCACACTGGGCCGACTCTTCTCTCCCTCCTCCTCCCCTCTCCGCTGTTTCCTCCGCTTCATTGCAAACTGGGTTACAACAGTCGGCCCGGCCATTAATGTTGACATCAATACCTTCCATTGATCCAAATGAAATTTTCCCCACTAATGCATGATTTCCTATTGAATTATGCAATTTGCTTGTAAGTTCATGAGGAGAATATGGCCTCTAATGATTTATTCGAGACACGCCGCGGTGCGTCCGCCTGCTTTTCTTGGTAAACGTAAGCATCACTTCGAAGGAAACTTTTTGATTGTTACCAGAATGACTGATTCATGATACACAATGATGTTTTAATGTCACACATGGATGGGATGACACCAGCTGAACCTATAGGACTGAGGTCAGAGGTCAACTTCCTCCGTTAATGTCCTCATTTATACTAGTGGGGCTGTTTAGGAGATGTTAGGGTTAAGTTTATGTAGAATCAATGGCTCAGAATGAAAACATTATGTTGACAAAAATACATTGCAACAGTCAAATTGCAGTGTTTCAAAATGTCCTGGTTTTTTTTTCCTTAGAAGCATCCAAAATTGATTGTGTCGCTCCAAAAATAACTTTGCATCAGTGGGAAAAATCAGCTTTACATCTGTGAGGTCCAACAGAACGTGGCTCATATTCAGCAGAGGCACTGCAGCCTCTCATCTTCCTGCAGTGGCGCAGTTTGGAAAGTGCCTTCAAGCGCTCACCTTGTGAAGTTTTATGATTCATTGCACCAATATTTTTTATTGATGTAATGTCCAAAGTACTACCTCTGTTTGGGTTTTGTCATGCTCACACATCTGGATTGAACGGTACAAGCTTGTTGGAGCGCCCGCAGTAGCACGCTCATTCTTTTACAGGGTGGATTTCCCCTCGCGGAGTGCCTGCAGAGCCCCCCTCCCCACCCTCCACCCTCAGCCTGCCGGTGAAGGTTGTTTCACTGTAAATGCAGCCACAAACTGCTGCACCTCAATTATTCGAATCCCAACCAATAATTACTGCGCCGCTCACTTCTCTGCGTGGAAAAGATTCACACCTCAGGTGAGGGTTTTTGTTTCCACTTAAGCATCATTATGCTGCAGCGCTCTCGCTGTGGTTGTTGGCCTCCGTTGTTACACGCATGTGTTTTCCACAAGGCCTAAAGATACACTCAGACTGAGCCCCCCTGATGAAGTTCCTCTGAGTAAGGAGATTAAATGTCTCCCAGAGGAAGTACCATAGCAACGTCTCTGTGCTAAGGTACTGCAGCAGTGAGTGGCAGATGCATTAAATCGACCCACAGCTGGCAGGACACTGAACTTCCTCACACTGATCCTCAGGAATGTGAAGGAATTCATGAACACACAGTGTACAGTGGAGGAAAATCCGGCTCCCAGTCTCCCAGGGAACTCTGTGAGCATGGCCTCCTCTTGGCCTAATAGCAAATCATTATCCCTCTTAGTGTGACATGTCAGTGTTCCTCCATGCAGACAGTACATCCTCAGTGTGTGTGTGTGTGTGTGTGTGTTCAATAGGTGGATGGGGTTTCCCCGTAACTGCATGGCAGTTGGCCAAACAGGCCTTTATAAGCATATGAGGTTTGACTGTCTTCAGACCTGATGTTTAACCAACTCTGATTATTGAGATTTAACTAATAATAAAAAAAGTGTTTTTCTGAAGTTACCATCCAGCTGTTTGTCATGAATAAATAAATCCTGGCGGACATGGAGCCATCCAAAACAAAAAATCTTCATCTCAGAGTTGTGTGTCTGTTACACAGTGTCCATCAGCTGCAGCTACATCGTGTTGTCAGCTGTCGCTATGCTTTTATTTAACTTAAAAATGTCTCTTCATTGCACAGTCAAAAATGTTTTTCTTTTTTTTGCAGACACATTAAAGCAGGTAACTGAAAGTGTTCAGTACCAACATGAATGCCTTTCAGTCTTCACAACTTTTCTGCCGTCAGATACGGCTGTCTGTGGAGATACGGGCTGCTCACTCTGTGTTGTATAGAGGATAGTGGTGGTAGCTACACCCGCACATCCATTCTCTGCTCCACCAAACAGGTTCTCTCATCCGTCACATCTCCCCTCTCAACAAGGAGGCCTCCTTCAAATTACACACAAACCAGCAGAGACAAACACTGCTGAAAGAATGAGTGCACTTCACTGGCTCTGCTAAAAATAGGACATCTGGTGGGCATTTATTCCTTAATAACCACAGTTACATACGCGGGCACGCACAAGGAGAGGACAAAAAAACACACACAAACTAGTTGATGTTTCTAGCAGAGAGGAAGACATGGCAGAGACAGAGGACAATCCATGAAGGAAAAACATGGTTAGGAGTATCTGAAAACACCCACAGAGAGGCAGCAAGGAATGCACAGCTTTAAAGCATCTCACATGTAGTATCTATCCATCACTCTGTCATGCATCTTCTGCATCAGAAAGCCCAACACAGACCACAAAATCCTCTGAGAGTTTTTGTAAAAGTGGTCAGAAAAAGCTCATAAAGTTTCACCTTCATCCTCTAATGTGCATAAAGTTTATCAGTGCAGAAATGTAAATCAAGTTTTAGTTTTGGGTTGTTGTCATTTGACAGATTTAGAAAAAAAAAAAGCCAGCTAGAAAAACAAGTCTTGCACACAATGCATGAAATAGATGACATGAAAGATTATTTTTTCATCAGACTGTATGCAGTACATGCCAGCTCCCACCCACTCTCACACAAACAGAAAAAAAGGGATGGAGATGGAGCCCAGTTGGTTTCACTTATTAACCCAAATGAAGTGAGATTATGTTACCAGAAATGGTAAGAACAGCAGGTTCTGCTTAGAGCTTGGCACAAGCAGCAAGGACGCTGGAGAAAAGTGGTTCAAAACAGACCTTGACTCAGTCAATGAGCTAACCAGAGAGCAGCGTGTCACAACTCATACACCCCATTTCATCAGAATGCACCAGAGCTACACATGTGGATGTTAGGCTAATTTGTTTGCAGAGAAGAGAGGAGGAGGTTAAAGCGCTTCAGTTAAACTGCATGTTCTCTCTCTGTGCCATAGCAGGCTTTTATATTAATTAATAACATGAGGGGAGATTGACCCTTCACTACTTGAGATGGTTTTACACCCAGTTACAGCCTAAACTCACTGATAATCCTTTTTAGCATTCCCTTTAGCTGCTTGATCAGGCAAAGATCAGGAGGTCTGGGATTAAAATAAAACAACTTCACCCACCAAAAAACACTATTTTGCGATATGTCAGAAATGTAAATCTGTAAAATATGTGACAGAAACTCTGGAATAATGTTTATATAACAAACTGAACTCACCACCAACAACAGTACAGACAAAATATTCACATTAAAAAATCTTTTGCAGACCAATAATCATGTTGATGTTTTGAAATCGTGTTTTGTCATGAGGCTCCGCCCACCGCCGTCTACAAATCACTGCAGTCAATGACTGAGCTACGATAGTGGAGGAAAATAAACCTAAAAGACTTCACTACGAGTCACAAAAACACCAAGATAAAGTTGGAGGCAGAGCGAGGGTCTCTATAGGAGATGAACTAAATCATTAGCAAACAAATGATGAACTTACAGTAGGATTCATTGCTTTCATTGTTTGTTTTTTTTGCCACATTTTTACATATTGTGCCTTTAAGTTACTGCTGTTCTGTAATGTCTTTAAATGTGTTTCCAGGAGTAACCTGGTGGAGACCATAGATTCTGACTACATCAGCAAATGCCTTTATCATCCAACGAATGATCCACTCTGCCCCATATTCAAACTGGGAGACATAGTCAAACTGTCTGGCTTCAAATTTGAAACAATAGCTAAAGTGGTAAGTTTGCTACACAACATTCATTCCTCACACTTGATGCATCTTTTCTGTGTATTCTGTGTATTATGTGTGTGCGTCCTGACAGGGAGGGGCCATTGGCATTGTGGTTGAGTGGACATGTAACCTGGATGTGGATGTAAAACACTGTAAACCAGAGTATCACTTTCATGGTCTTTATGGAAACCCTAAGGACAAAGACAGTGTTGAAGCATCAACGGGCTACAACTTCAGGTATGTGAATACACTACACTAAATTAACATTAATATAAATGCATACCTGTCTTTGTATCCTTACTCCTAACCCTAACAGCTAACAGACATTAGCTAGAAGAAGGTGTTAGCATGGTTAATTTAGCCTAAGGAAACAGCAGGTATGAAGCTAAAAACCCTGACCAAACCTGCTCTGGATGTTCTGGATGTTCCAGCTGTCCACTCTCATTTCTCAGACATGTAAGAATCAGTTTGCGATGTCGTCACTTCTAATAAAGAATTCTGAACCTCCACAGTGGCAACAGGAAGAGGCAGTGCTCATGAGCAAAGACTTCCTCAAAACCAACCAATTAGAACAATGTGGACTTATGAGCTAGAAAATTGCTAATATTGGTCTAGTGCTATAGGGTTATTCATGAATATATGTCATAGGTCCCCTTAACCCTTAATGTTTTATTTTGATAATGAGCTTCAAGGGCAAATATGTAGTTTTTCTAAGCTAAAAAGAATACTCACTTTTGTGGTCTTCAATGACTCTCTGTTGTGAACACTGTCCAAAAAAACCCAAACATTTTGGACCTGATTGAACTCACTGTTTGCTCCTCATATTGCTGTGTTTCTGCTCTGCTGAGTCTGCACTGCCTGAGGTTTATGGTGTTTACTCTCAGCACATAACATGTCGCTCTGAGATAGTGCCACTTTTTGTTGTTGTTGTTTAATATGCTCCTGTCTGCTTCCTGGCTTAACAAATAGACGCAGCTATTATTTAGGAATAGTGCTAATTATCTTGAGGGGATAATTATGCTATAATTGCATGGGAAGTCTTTATTAGTAACAATAATTCAGATTCTAATGAGGTGGTATTAATAAAAGGTGGGTCTTATTGATTGGCTGATATTACAGTGTTTTGTGATCATTCCTATTACTGTCTGTAGGTACGCAAAACATTATATGGAGGACAAGCATCCGAAAAGAACCCTTCTTAAAGTGTTTGGTATCAGGTTTGATATCATTGTGCAGTCCCTGGTAAGATTTTATTATATATTTCTTACATGAAAATCATTAAATGCAGTCATGTATCGCTGACACTGTGTCCTTCACAGGCACGAAAGTTTGATATTATCCCGACACTGACTGCAATAGGCTCCGGAGTGGGCATTTTTGGAGTGGTACATCACAGTCACAGAATTATATTTGTAATATTTGATCATACGTTGTCTGCGCATAAATTAATGTGATGCTTTTTTTTTTTTGTCTCTTTAGGCAACTGTTGTATGTGACTTGGTGCTGCTCTATTTGCTACCAAAAAGGGAATTTTACAAGAACATGAAATTCAAATACACAGACACACAAACTCAGGTAAGCTCCATAAAAATAACAATAATTAAATCACTAAGTTTGAACACAAGATGGCAGCAGAGAGGCATCAATCTCAGTCTAGACATAAACATAGTTTTTAAATATCCAATCCCTCCCATCCCTTGTTTAAAATATATTACAGATGAATCCCACATGCACCCCAGACAGAAATCCCACTAACGCACAGTACCAGTAACCTTCACTATCCATCAGATTAATACTATGTTTATTCCCATAACATAAGTGCAGAGCAGCCAGTTATCTGATAGAAGATGAAATCTGCACCTCTCCCACCCAGACAGCTTCCCTCTTTAACTGAAACAGGCAGAACATTTTGTATTTACAGCAGGACAGCAAGTCGCTCGGTTTAGACACAAGCGTCTATTACACCCTTGAAGCAAATGCAAGACAAGTCCAAGGCACTGGCCAGTCCAATGTAAGTGCACAGACAGGTCTGGTCAGCAGAGCAGTTTTTCTTTATTTTTTTTTATGTATTGTGTATTATATTGATATGATGAGGAGTGTCCTTTTGTATCCGTCTTGGAGGTCTAATTGGTTTCTACCCCGTGTCTTTGATTTACAGGATCCTGATTCGGAGGCTGGTAGCACAGAGACAGAGGAGAAAGTACGCAGTTCATATGTTTCTTTTTGAAAAATAAAAGCTATGTGCTCAGATTTCTCATATGTTTCTGTCTTCTGTTCCTCTGTAGAACTGACCTGGGAGAAAACAAACCTACTTTTGAATGGGTACTACACTGGAACCACGCAATAAATCCTCCAAGAAAACACACACACACAGGCACAAATAATTAAAAAGGACTCCTGTAACAGGAAAGGACACAGTCAAACGACAAAGAGCCACGTGTCCTGAATTTCCTTTTTCTCTGATCTTCAGCAGCATCTACAAACAGCACCCTCCCACTCTTAAAGCCATCCTGAGTGACTGTGACTCCTGTGTGTAGAGCCACAGATAGCATAGCTCAGCTGTGTGTGTGTGTGTGTACTTTTTTGGGTGTATCTCTGTTTACTTTTGTTCGTACTTTAGGTGTAACCTCCACCTTTAAACTGTCTCCACATGTGTAAGAAAAGAGTTTCTTTCACTAAAGTGCTGCTGCAGTGTGTACACAAATCACCCCCCCCCCATCACGTGTCACTGTCAACAACAACACAGACATGACGTGCAGATGGATGTGTGAGTGATCCATCCCCTTTGTGCACTGTGAATAAAAGCTGAATAAAAGATGTGCAAATAGATGATTTCATTTTTTTTATTATGTTCGATTATGTTTATGTGTACAAAAAAAGCATGCAAAAAATAGCTTATTTATAATATTGGTACATATTTACAGTGTATCAACTGCATTCCATAGGGATGTGCCATGCTTCTGTTTTAGCAACAGGCCAGTGAGTACATTCAGAAAAATGCACATAACGACACAAGACAGACACGGCAGGCACCTTCGAGACACACACACACGCACACACACTCACATCAGGACAGTCACATACACAGCAGTGATCCCTGACTTTATATTATGTACATGCTCCCACAGTCAGTCCTCCTCCTTTGGATATAATTATGACCTGAAATCACAAAAACAATAGCCCTGTCACTCACACTCTGTGCTGTGGCACCTTTTCCCCCTTTCTTGTGTTTCACTGCAGTAACATCATAGCATTTGAGTAGAGAACATAAATCTGTGTAGGCTGCACTAAATATGCACCAAGAGTGATGGAAAAACAGCAGAAACACAACATATTTTGAGGAAATTCTATTGGACGAAGATCTCTGTAGGTGGTAATATGGATCTGGCCTGACATGGTTTTTCTTGTAGCTCCTAAATTAGACTTTTACTTGCTTTCTAAATGGACATACGCAACCAAAATGCTATAGGTTGTGGATATGTGCTTTGAACGCACAAATGAAGGAGAAAAACAAAGAAAACATGAAGCTGTATAACTGGAGGGGTTAAATGTTTCATCTTCAAGGGGAAACAGGGATCATCCATCACTGTCCCTATAGATGAAGCTGAACACCAGACCCTATAATGAGAGTTTTACAGTGTTTCAGCAGAAAAATCTACCCAACATTCTCTTCAAATCTGGATATGCACAACATAAATAACTATTAAAGACCGATTTTGCAGCTGTTACAATCTCTATACACAGACAGAAGAAGTCATTTGTAAAAAAAAAAAAAAAAAATCAAGTGGCATAACCGAGTGGCAGTGCAGTGACATGCAGATCGATAGCAAAGAGTAATGCATCAAAAACACAGTAAATATGGTCTTTTACAGGTGAACCACACAGTTTTCATCATGAACTGTACAGTGTTTAATGCCTGCAGTGTTCAACGTTTCCACAATATTTTTTTTAATATGTATTTTTAAAAGTGCAAATATTTAGAACTTCAACAATTAAAATACACAAAGGATAAGTGGCCTGAGTGCTCTCACAGCAGGAGAATGATGACAACAAACAATAAGGACAATATTGCACCTCAGACACAGATCAATGTCCACACATGGCAACAATCATAGAAAAATAAAACATTCAGATAAAACGAAGCACAAATTAACAGCACAACATCAGGTCACTCTTTCTTTTTGGTTCATTGAGCCCAGCAGTCACATCAAAATGGCTCACCGTACATCAAGCTAAAAACAACAAAGTTCTCCATATGATCAGAAATCCAGCAGCTCAAAAATACCACATCTTTCCTGTCCTCACTCTGCCTGTACTTCAGCTAGCATCCTTCACTGGAGGAAACCAGGAAAAGATGAATGTAAAGAAATGCACTGCCCCTTATCTAATCAGCATGGACGCCACTCAAGTGGATGGAGAAGTGATGTTGTTAGCTGTCTGGAGCTAATCATTGAAATGCTTCTTTTCAAGTGAAGAGAGCACTCTGTGGGCTGAGCATGCCTTCTTTTTATGGGACTCACCGGTCTACCAGAATGGAGCAGCGTAATTATCTATCAGAGGCAACGCTGACACCAACTGAAGCAAACCATCAAGCATAACCACTTAAAGAATACATTAAGTAACAAAAAACTGCTTACAACCCTTTCATTTATCCTTTTCTCCAACATTTGTCATATCACATGGTTAGCATACGGACTAGCTTATTCACCTTTTAATGCCGTTGTTAGAACTTCCCTGTTTAGTTTGTATGGAAATAACTAGTTGTGGTAAGAGGCATGAATCGTTTTCCCCCTCTTCTTTAGATAAACCAAAAATGAATGTAGTTAAAGTTAAAAAAAAAAAACATTTCATCTTAAGACAACAAAAGTTAGTTTATAAAATAGGCCAGTATTATATGAACAGAAAGGTTTTTCTTTGCTTTACTGACATATCTCTGTGGATACAATATCTGTGGGTTAGTATTATGATTCTCATCCAAGTCCTGCAGTCTATCCATCCTTCCATCCATTTGTTATACCCGTTTACTCCTGCAGAGGGTTGCAGAGAGCTGCAGCCTTTTGGCATTGAACTCGTCAACATAGAGACAGACACGCTCCATTCTTTACAGCCAATTTAGTGTCGCCTAGCATGCACACTGTGGGAGGAAGCCGAAGCAAAAAAGGAGACATGGATCATTTGTGTACGCTCCTTTAACCTTAAATAACATTGCGCAAGTAAATTCAATTTCTTCCTCAAGAACACTCAGTATAGTTAAATTTGGACTCTGAGATTATTTATGCCCCAAGGACCTTGTACAGTAAAATAGAAGTAGCATCATTTCAAGTGTAGGCAGTATGTTTCAGTCTGTTCACACACTCCATCCAACAAGATGCACTTCTGAAACTCTCAATTTCTGTTACAATATCATGACGTCAAAAATCCGGGAGTATATGATGATGTGAAACAAAAGATAAACAACATAAGCAAGTATGAAAAGAAGCTGACACAAATATAAATACACACCATAGAACAGGAAGCGTCACTGAGAGAAGTGTTCAAACATAGCAAAAGAAGCCACGGCCTCAGACAGCTGAGTGCCATCAGAGAAGGCCACTCTGCTTCTAAACGCAAGTGATGACTCGACTTGACACAGACACCAGAACAGAGATATCAAGACATCTATGTACACTGTTAAAAGTGACTGATCAGTGATCAGGAAAACAAAAGCCCTGTTGTTCATCAAAGACACAATACAGTGTCAGTTACACGCTGTAGCCTGTGAGAGTTTCTTTTCTCCATGTGATTATGGTGAGTGGCTGTAAACAGTCTGATGAAGAGGCCTAATTATTTACCATGCATTAAAAAAAAAAGTCTTTTTCCCCACATTACAGAGTGTAAGGCCAGCTGCCAGACGTGCTTGTGTGCTTTTCAGCGACAATAATTTGAAGTGGTAATGATCCAGAGAGTTCCTCTCGTTGGTTCACTGGTGCCAGTCACTGCAGTATGTGGTGGAACGGTTTGAACAAGCCATGCTGTAGATCAAACAGAGACTGCACGGCGGAAAAGCAAAGTGTTAGAAATTGGAATAAGAAAGAGAACTCTGACAGGAAGCAAAAAAAGAAAAGCAAGCCTGAGTGTCTTCATAAGATATACGTCGACTTCTAAAGAATGATACGTTGCATGTAGCGCACAGTGGATGAAGCAAAGGGATGTTTAACATAAAGCTCCGCTGATAAGACTCAAGAGGACGGCTCGTCTTCATGCAGGTCCTCCAGCTCTCCTTCTCTGGGTCCGTCCCCAGTGCTGCCCTTTCTATAGGAGACACAGAGCAAGTCAAGTCAGTCAGCTGTTCCGTACATTCTCAGATGATTTGAAACTGGATAGCTGCAG
>JAVQJX010139060.1:0-14540 GCA_036025115.1 Ambassis agassizii
ATATATATATATATATATATATACTTCTTACTTGTTTTGTGTTTGCAAATTGTCCGTATCTGCAGTGTCCGTTAGGGGGCGGGGCAACGTGCCTTGAGAATGTATGACGTCATCATCCGCGTAGCAAATACAGAGGAAGGTTGTATTTGAGGTTGTTTTTTTGTCAAACAAGGACCAGAAATTGAGCCCAGCTCCATAACTGAAATTTACAACAGTGTTTTGATTTACAACATCTAACAGTTATGGGTTCCAAGAGACAGGATACCTGTCCCACTTTATCTCCTGTTATTAGAAGAATCCAATTAGAGAAAGGATACCAACTGGTTTCTGAGTCTTCAACCTATATAGTGGAGAAAGTTCTTGGAGAGGGCTCTTTTGGATATGTCGTTAAATGTCTGAAATCAGCAACCAATGGAAAAGTGGCTTTGAAGGTAGCAAAAACAGTCAAACCATCTCAGGTGGAGGAAGTCATCTTGAGAAAACTGCAGGGTTTCGATCAATATTTCATTAGGTTTGAAAACTCATTTATCCACAGAGATCATGTCTGTCATGAATTTGAATTGCTGGATATCAGCCTGTTTGAATTCATGAAGAAAAGATCAAGACTTACACTTCCAGAGGTCCGGAAAATCTTACATCAGACAGCAAGCGCTCTTCAGATTCTGTATGATTTTGGGATTGTTCACAGTGATATCAAGCCAGAGAATATCATGATGGTAGACCATGCAAGGCAGCCATTAAGGATAAAATTAATAGATTTTGGCTGTTCTTTTGAAATCTCAGGACCAATGCAGGCCTGGCTAATTCAGTCCTTGTGGTACAGGGCTCCAGAGATTATTTTAGGTTGTCCCTTTAATAATTCCATAGACATGTGGTCTCTTGGGTGCGTTGCTACGGAGATCTTTTTGGGATTTCCACTTTATGATGGGCAGACTGAGCATGAGATGCTCTCACAGATAACCTCTAGCCATGGCCCCTTTCCACAGGCATGGCTGTGCAATGGATGGTGGACAGCCGCATTTTATAATCTGTGTTCAGGCAACATTTGGAAACTTAAGTCACAGAAAGAATATGGAATCAGGTTAAAGTGTCATTTGACTGAAGGCCACCAATTCCTGATGAACCCAAGGAGTTACCTGTCCAAACGAGCCTGCACAGAAGAACTCTGTGATATGAAAGCCTTTATGGACTTGCTCAGGAGGATGCTAAGTATAGATCCTAATGAGAGAATACGCCCGTCAGAGGTTTTGAACCATTCCTTTATTAAAATGGACAAACTAATGACTTCATTTGTCAATGGTTCTTATGTTCAGAAGAGTATTATTTTAATGGGAGAGTGTTCCAAGAGATCTTCTGGAAATATGTCACAGGGCTCCCCAAAGCGGAAGAAAATAAAACTGACCATTAGTGATGAAGAGCAAAACTTCAAAACAATATTAAATACCTGCAAAGATGCCCCATCCACTGTAATAAAACTCATCCCTCAGGGAAACCCCTTAGAGTTGTCCCAAAAAAGAAAGAGGTCATCCTCAAATCCAGACCACAAGTTCCCACAGATATTGAGGACCTCTAAAAATGCAACTACCATCTTATTCCAGGACAAAACTCAGAGAAGATCTTCTGGAAATATGTCAGAGGGCTCTGTAAAGAGAAATATGCTGAGTTTGACCACAGATGTTAAAGAGAAGCACTTGACAGCAATGCAAAAGCAAACAAAAGGGGTGACCACAGAGGTGAAAGAGAAAGGCTTGATAGTGAACCCACCCACCTCTAAAGATTCAACTTCCTCACTGATCCAAAGGATGAAGGAAAACTCAAAATCACTGAAAGAAACCAGCAACCACACTGTTAAAAATGTATGGATCATCGGGTCCAGTCAGATTGTACGAGGAAAGACAGCAGCATACGACATTTTTGGGGAGAATTTTGGACTTAATGCCAAAGTGACGTGGTTTGGCCAAGAAGACATGCGCTGGAAGGATGTTCTTCCTTGTTTTTACGCAGAGGCATCCAAAAAGCATCCTCCTGATATATTGGTTGTCCATGCTGGAAGCAATGATCTGGGATTAATGCCTTGCAGTGATCTTGGACTTCAAATGAGGAAGAATTTAGTGCAGCTACATGAAGAATTTCCCTCAATGAAGATTGTGTATTCCTCCATGACTGATCAGAATCAGTGGAATGGAAAACCCCCAAGAGTCATTATTGACAGGAGGAGTATTAACCAAAGGATGATAAGGGTTGCTTACATGTTCGATGGTGAAGTTATTGAACATCAGCTGAAAGGTCATAACAGCGCGTTGTTTTTGCCGGATGGAGTTAACTTCTCGAAAGAAGGAAATGAAATCTTTTTGGCCAGAATACGTAGTGCCATTGAGAAGATTCTGGATAAAGGAGAACCAGGAACATTTTAGTTTAAATTTAAAGTTTGGATTTGCATTGATATTTACACCTTTATAGAGCATGTTTTTCCTCTTGTCATGACTCTGCTCTGGCTTCTTCCTGAAGTCCAAAAGCATTCCAAATATGAATGCAAATTTAAACTTTAATATTTTTCAATAAAACAAACAAAAATAAATGCTTGCCCTGATTGTTTGTACAAGATTTTTTACTGGAAATGTCATTTTAAAGATCCAGGGTATCTATGTTCCACTAATTTGCATTTAGTACAGTTTAAATTGCCTTTTTAAATGGCATTGTTAAATTTGACCTCAGGCAGTTTCAGACCCTTTCAGGAAATCCAGGTCAAATTTAGACATTTAGCAATGCAGAGCATTTTGAAACATATGCTTAAAAGGTTCAAAAAGGGATGGAATATTTAGAGTTATAGTGAGTGATGTATTTGCTATAGTCTCAGAGAAGGAAAAAACTTTTTTTTTAAAAAATATATTCAATATTTATTCTTTTTAACATAATAAGTATTTGTTCTCTTCTTCTTTTCATTTCATATACAATTATACAATTCCATTAAACTATCATTCGGAGAACTGTCTGAATGTCTGTCAAATAAAAAGAACATTTTGTGCTGTGTGCTGAGAGGTGAGCATTGAATAGCAGACTCCCAGTCGGTAGGTGGCGCTCCAGTTGGATTCTGACGCGCTGAGTTGATGAAGGATGAAGACAGGACGACGAAGAAGAGCGCAACAGCTGAAGTGTGTTGTGCGTAATTTTCACCTCTGTTTTCACCTCTGTTTTAGGTAAGTAATGGTTCTTTAACATTGAGTTGGCCGCGTTCCCCCCAAATGTTTATGTTTTTGATTGAATTTGTGCCGCGCTGCGAATCTGTTCGAGGGACTCGGCGTGAGAGCCATTTTGTCCGAGTTCTGTTGGGCGTTACAAAGTAGGGGGGGTCGCTAGCTGCTCATGGCTAATTTAGCAATCCGATAATATTGTTTGCCCGACCTGCGTGGCCACGTTTGCGTCGGGGAAAGAAAACGAATTGGAACATTGAGACAACGTACTCATCAGCGGTGGATGTTTTCCTTTTGAGAAACACCAGTCCTTTTGCATTTTTAGCTGCCTGAAGCTAATGCCAAAGATGGAAGCTCGTCCTGCTCTGGTCTTTAGCCAGGCCATAAGGATCAGGAGTGAAAGGGAACCCGTGGCCACCATGTTTACGAGTACCAGCTTCATGTAATAGTCAAACAAGCAGCACCACTATAAATGCATATATATATATATATTTAAATAATTTTATCCAGTGTCAAATATTTCTAGATTAAAAGACTGATTATTAGGATAGTTGTGCTCCATTGCTTCAGATTCAACGCGAACGAGTTTAGGCGAAGAGGAACAACGCGGTCAGTTTTTCCGGATAATGACTCGCAGCAGGATTTGATTTAAGAATTGCACAATGTTGACAATAGAAACGCTGTTTGGGAGCTCATTGCTATAACAACAAGAATATTGTGCAATTTTTTTTAATCTAATCTAAACAGAAACGCTGCTGATTAACCGGACTGATTAGTGACACTGCCAATAAAACTAAACCTTTATCTCTGATTAATATTTTACGCATCGCAGTATGTTGGCTGTATGTATTTGATTTGAATGTAATGCATTTTCAAAACTGTTTTTTGTTTCACTTTCTGTGTACTAAATATGATGCTTGGTACATTTAAATTTGTTTCTTCAGCATCATGTATTGAAACTCCATGGTATGTGAACTGTGCTTTATTTATTTTGTATTTATTATTTTTTTAACTGATAATTGGTGTTCAGTCACCACAGCTTCTAGCTTCTCCAGATGTAAGAAAAAGTGTCACTTCACACAAACAAGGTTGTTTCCGCTTTTGCTTTTACCTGTCAAATTTAATGTGCTTTCTTTTGTTGACTTCAGGTTATTCACCAACTCCAAAAGATGGTCCGACCACATTTTGGACCACCTCGCTTAAAGCACAGGTATTGTATGTCACTCATGTCATATTACAGCCAATCCAGTTTTTGAATGTTTTGGAGGGAGTTGATATAAATGTTGCCCAATGATTTTACAAACTACTTTGAAGTTTCAGTATGAGCTGTATTCCATCAGTTTTTTTTGTTTTGTTTTACTGTCTCAACAGACCTTACGGTGATGATCGCGGTATGGGCCCTCGTGAAGGGAATTACAACTCCAACACCAAAGGGCGAGGTGATATGCAGAATTACCCAGTAAAAGGCCCTTTTAACTGGAGAGAATCCAGAGGTAGAGGACGACCCCCTGTTGCCAAAAGAGTTCCTCCAAATGGAGACCAGAGGGAGCCACGTTTCAATCACTGGAGGTCCCAGAATCATGAGTCTTTTCAAGCATATCCTCCCAAAATGGATCCACATAATAGCCAAAGGAGGCCTTCTCCAGCAAGGCCACATCGGTCCCCGCAAGTCCATCATCATTCATCCTCTCACAGTCCTTCACAAGGACACCAGAGTCAAAGAGGCCCACCTTTCCATGGCCCACCCCTGGGTCATAGGTCACCTTCCCCGAGACATTTCCACAGCCACCCGGCTGACAGGAGGCCAGGCCCTGCCCCAGCCTACCGAGGATCTTTCAGAGGAAATAAAAGGCAGTCTGGATTTCCACAACATGAGCAGCGAAATCGAGATCCACGAGGAAATTACAACCCAAGAGAGAGGCCCTATGATCACCCTGGTCATGGCATGAAGCGCTGGAATGAAGCTGGATCATTCTCTCATCCACACAATGGGGAACACGGGCCCCCTGGATCACAGAGGAACCCCAGAGAGATGCATGGGAGAGGCTCATGTACAGAGAGGTACAAGAGTGAAGCAACAACCCCAGCTGGGTAAAATTTTTAAAGAGGAGGCTTGAGGCTCGCCACTCCTCCCAGGCACATGGGTTGTAATGATCTGCCCCAGCTCATAGTTGTTAGAGGGGATTAGTAGGGGTCTGATGTAAATGTGGGTTCACCTGCCATTAAGGAGGAATGTAACATCTTCTTAATTGCTCTTTGAAAATTTACTTCTTCTACCTGTTTCATTCTGTCATGGCATTGTGAAGGGGCTGCTTTAAGATAAAAGCTAAAAGTTCGGCCTCCAACTTGAAATGGCAATGGATCTGTCTGTAATGATTTCTGTATTGTTTGATGGATATGCAGGTGGTCATCTGAGCAAGACTCCAGGCGGCAGCGTGGTCCAGGGGAGAGGCAGGGCAGTCGTTCCCACAGTAGAGAGAGGGCACAAGATGTCCCTCACCTGCCCCCTTACAGATCCCCTTCATGGAAAGGAGGTCCATCACCATCATCCTCATACCACAGGAGCCCTCATGAGAGGCAAGGGCTAGGACCCCGCAAGCGGAGAATATCAGACCTCAACATGCCTTCCTCAGATCCTGCGCTGGAGCATAGCAGTCCAAAATACCCTAAGAGAGAGAGACCCCAGCCACTCCGAATCCCCAGGCCATTTGGTGCTAAACCGTTGTCTTTAAGGGATAAAAGTCTCCTAGTTAAAAACCGTCAAATCCGAGCAGAGTCTCTCATGAAGCTCAGAATACCTCCATTTGTGAAACCTAGGCTTCGTCTGGGTGACCCTGCCTTTCGGGGAAATCCCAGCACTGGTTTCGCCATAAGGAGGAGGCGTGTCCCATTCAATGCAGTTCCACTGAAAAAGTTTGAACCAAGACGGGCAAAACCACAACAGTCACCACCCAGAGAAGAAGCCAGTTCCAGCAAGTCTTCAAGAGGCTCTGATACAGGAAAAGAACAGGTGGAGTCTCGCCGGTCCTTGAACACACACAGGTACGGTATTTTCCTTGTAGCACTGTTCGCAGGGGCTTGATGAAATAATGAGGTCAAGAAAGAATGTCTCTTTGTAAAAGGGGTGCCCACTATGGAAAATGGAGATGTCATGATGACATAAATGAGCAACAGTGTTTCGAATGCCTCCCTATCTGTGTGCTCCGCATGTGTCAGAGTAACTCCGTATCAAGTGGGATGTCACGCAACAACTTTAATGCCAGCCCAGTTTAAACCCTGATAAATGTTTATTAGCCTTGATGAGGAGTGTGGAAAAATGATCAAGCTGGTGGAGAAGCGTGTTGTGGATACCAGTTCATCCAGACGGTGAAGTTTTAACAAGCTGTAAAATGGTCCAATGGAGGCAGCGGATGGACAGAAAGTGGATTGCACTTAAAATCATCTGAAAGAAAATTGCCATGCTGCAACATTTAAATTAATGAAAATGGGTCAGCCTCACGTCTGTTGTGACCAGAGACCAGTTCAAGGAGCTGGATAAAATGCAAAGAGAAGTTACAAGATGAGAAGCAAGACTGGAGGTCCAAGAATACAGTCTGAACTACAGATATGTCCACAATGATGGATAACTCTCACAGTGATGATTGCTGGGAACAGCTGACAAGAGGAGTTTCTGTCACCAAAGGGCATTGCATGCCATCATTCTGGTGAGCTGGGGAATTGCTCTTATAGCCGTTTTCCCTGATGATAAATTCAGTAGAACATAATTCATATTTTGGTGACTTCAATTTACCTAACGCCTAGGTACTTATTGGCTTCAAAATATATAGACTTGAAACTGTAAAATGGTTAAAACCCAGACATGTCAGCAGTTTCAGAAATCCTTCTCTCTCTAGGTTCAGGACTGTTGTCCTCACGCCTGGAATAGCAGAAATCAAAGTATTAAGTATTTTACAGAAGAGGAATCAAGTATGTAGTTCCATCATTGTCAATGAAAACCAAGAGGAGACAGACTACTACTACTTGTACTTAACTCCTGCTTCTCTGCAGTCTGAAGAACCCTGAAGAAATGATACGATGGCTCCCATGCTTTAAGACAAGCAGCATATCTGAGCCATGTCAGAACCATGTTTGGAGGAAATGCACTGAAGCATGTGCAAGAATGTGGACAGTGATGTATCATTTTACATAGCTGGGGGAAAAAAATGTAAAGACCGATCCCTCAAAGAAGAGTTTAAACAACGATGTGGGCCTACACAGATCGAAATGGACTGGACCTAAAGAGCTGGGAATAAGATACAATGTGACAAGAATTGTGACACAATACTGCATTTGGGCCACAAGCAAAATCCTTGTTGGAGCATATCATCCCATCTCGTTATAATCGTGTCTGTGTGAATTCGGTTTGACGAACAGGTGAGCATGTCTGTTATTTCTTATCTGACCTGTGAAGTAAATGAGAGACGTGAGCCTCATGGAAATCAAGACACTCACCCCCAATGGAAGGAAACTGCCACACTAAAGCACACACAAACCGTGTTCATAACAACCTGCAAAGAGTGTGATGGACAGAAGATGTTGTTGAATCAACCCCCCACAGCCCCATTCTTTATACTACTACATCTTACAACTGCACCAGACTGCACTGTACAGCTTCTAAAGCCATCAGATCATGTCAGCCTTGCAGTCATTGATCACATGCCTCAAATTTAAAGGAGTATTACATGTAAAGGGATGGAAGTCTCTATCTGCTTTTTTGGACCTACTTGTGAGACAAGCATCGGATCATCTCAAAACGCTGCACAGAGAAGAAGCTGATACGATCGTTACTTCAGATGTGTTCCCCAGTCAAAACTACAATTGTCCTAAAGACACAAATGGCCTCTTGTGAAAACCTTTGGAACCAGAACTAGAAAGGGCCTGAATATAAAACCACCTCACTGTGAAAACAAGGCATTGCTTGTGCGTCTGAGAGAGGGATGATTTATTGAAGACTTGGTGACGTGATCTAAGCCGATACCTTAAAGTCCTCTCCGACATTTGGCCGCTGTAACAATCGCTGAGTAAATGACAAGAACTCAGATTGATTCAGGGTACAAAAATAGGAGTAAAGAAGCATGGACATTCCATGGTTTTTGTAAGTACCAAAGAGATGCGTGGCTTTATCATAATTTTGTTGCCTGCAAACCAGAGTTGTTCATGACTGCTTTAAGTTGCATTGCTTATCAGACCTGACAGGTTAACTATTTTTTTTACTTGCAGCTTGTGTAATACTTAAGACTTAAAAGCTGCGTTGTTGTAGGGGTCAGAATGCTGATGAGGTCTGTGAATCTCTCCTCAGGTCTTCTCCCATAGAGAAACGTGATCTTGTTGTTTTGTCCCACTGGCCGCCTGGACCGAGCTCCTCCAAAGGGGGCTCATCCCCAAATCACAGCCCAAAATCAAAGACTGGTAAGAATATTACTTTCTATCATCTTTCCTATCCTTTTGTTGTTGTTGTTTTTTTGTATTTATCTATATTTATATAATCATGTTGTGTTCATGTTCCTTTCAGAACGCAGTTCAGACACAGAAACCTCCCCAAACAGGCGACTCACAAAGACAGATGATTCCAGATCATCACCAGAAAGCAGAAAACGGGGATATTTGGATAAGAGGATGTTCAGGTACTTCAGATACTAGTATACATTCATTCAGAACCTTGAAGCTCAGAGGGAATTGGAGCCTTTCAGCCACAGCATATTGGCAGCTGGCAGCTCTATGCTGAAGCTCTGTGATTTCTCATCTTTTGTTTTGTTGTAGGTCATCTAATATGATGCAGGATAACCAGAGAACTGGGAGGCCCTTCAGGAGACCGGGACCAGGGCCCATGCAGGTCAGTGGCTTACCAGGTCACATATCCTGTCTGGGGTATTGATCCCCAGATGGAAATTAAATAGTGATACTACACACTCATTCTTTACCATTCTGTTTTCTAGAGGCCTGGTGGCCTGAGAAGGATGGGTCCTGAACTATCGGGAAATGTTAGAAGACCTCTCATGGTAGGCGTACCTGTACTTCTTCAGAGATCACTGCTTCCCCATTGAGGCTGCATTCTTTGTAAATGTATTTGCAATTGTCTGGTTTTTTTAAAGGAGACTATAGTGCCACGTCCTTTTCCGAATCAGAGACCAGTGTTCAAAAAAAGCTACAGCATATTGTCCAAATACCGCAACATGAGAGTGATGCGTCAGCGTCCACCATACAACCGAGGACCCAACCAACAACGCTGGTGATAATCCGGTAAGTTAAGCTGCATCACAGTTTCACCTGGTGGTCGCTTCCTATTGGTCAGCTGTGGAAACCAAAGTTATTCTGAAATATTCTACTCTTGTTCAAAAATACTAAAGACTCGTACATTCTCTTTATCAAAGCACAGGTTCTGCATTCTGTAATCACTAAACTGGAGAACGCTTAAACAAAGACCTTCACTGCTGAGTGGACTGCACAAACCTTCATCCAACCCACCGGTGTATTGTGGAAGTGTTGTTGCTTATGTTTGCTAGAAGTTTTTCAGTTGCATCTCAAGTACTGCAGTACTCTGTTTTTTAGATATTTGTAACATATGCCTTTATATTATACTGTCCTGCTATTCTAGGTTGAGAATCGCTGCTTGTGACCTTGATGGTACTAAAATAGGATTTTTGTTTATCGGCAGCATTTTATTTCAAGCTTAAGTGCAAACAAACATTAACTTTCATATTTGACCTTCATTGTTTGTAAAGGCTTATGAGATGACACTACTAAATGTAAGTGTTGTGATTAGAAGACAACCTGTCGGCTGATGCAGCTCTTTTCCTTGTAAAACTTGTCGTCACATGTTGACACTTTAAATAAAATGTGGTTCTCTTTACATTGTTGTATCAGTGTTTTTATTCTTAGTGTTGAGTGCCAGGTGTTATTTTCTGCAACTGCATTTCCCTAAACAAAGTGTAATTGGCCAAATGATTATACTCAGAATATTATCATATCAAGTTATAGGGACCATATATTGTGGTATCACATTAGGATGTTTTTGATCTGTATGAAATCAGAACATGCCAAAGTGTGAACACTCCCTCAGTCAGTATTGACTCTGGCTGCTATTAAATCAGTATATACAGCAAAGAGGGAGATGCTTCCCATTTTGAATCAGTATAGTTGATAAATCCAAATCATCCACCATTATATTTTTTTTTTCTTATGTCCTTCAGTCTGCGCCGCCTTCTCCTTGCCCCAGTGTTATTTGTGTGTGAGTGGAGCTCCACTCTGCCCTATGCTAAACTTAGCCCTGACAGTCCCACTTCTCATCACAACATGCTCTGCAGATCACTGTAGATCACAATGGATGGTGTCGTGTTACCACAGATGCTGCTGTATCTCACCAGTGACTCTAGAAAAACAAGGTGAGTGTACAGCCCTGATCTTTTACTACCAATAATCTGATAATTAGTTAATATGTTTACTAATGACTGTATGCTCCTTCTCTGTATTGGTTCCGGCATGTTTCAATGTTCAATGCTGTGGCATGACAGAAGCAGCTGCCTCTACTGTTACACCCACATTTAGATTCTTACACACAGACAAATTACATTATTGTTTGATAATGAAGAACACACAAGTCTGATCTCCTTTGACTTCCTGTCATCTGTTATTTGTAGATGTAGACTTAAAGGTTCTGCAGAGTTTTCTGTCTTTCACTCTGTGCCTCTCTGTCACGATGGGCAGCTATAGCTCAGCCCTCATTCCTGGTAAGCCTGTCTGCAGTTATTTCACTGACACGCTGCCACGCTTCACTGCTGCATGTTCAAAGCATTAGTGTGATAATGGTGCAACAGCATAGTTGAAAGTAATTCCTAGCTCTGTGAGGTGTGTTTTAACATCTACTTTCTACTTTCTCTCAAAGACACTGAAGAGTTTGATTCAATTGTGTCTGTGACGGAGAAGCTAAATGAGCAGGTAGCTCATGCTGCTGCTGATGAGAGGTTACAGTCTGAGCTTCAGACTCTGGGAAGTATATATTTTTTAATAATGGTCACTGGAAGTAAAACTTTTCCATTCTCATGACTTAGTGGCTTACGTAAAAGGAGTGTGTGGTCTGGTGTGTTTGTGTCCGATGTGTCCTTGGGATAAATTTAACTTTTCCTGAGCTGCCGACTCACACTGTACAGCACCGTAAGATATCTATTTTGGCTCCTTATTGAAAGCTACAGTGTGGAACATTTGTCTACCCCTTGTGTTAGTGACAGTAACTACACAAACACCTTTACAAAGTGTACATTGTGAAGGTGAAAGTGTAGAGTTTCCATGTGCAAACAATTAAATCAACCCTGTAAATACAAACAGAAACTGACCATCATCATTCACCAGTCCAGAGCTTTTTGACTTTTTGCTCTCCTATTCATTCTTCATCTGAATGTCTTAATTTCTTGTTTTATTTTTGAAACATCAGAAACACCCTTGCTTTTCTGACAGATGTCTCTCCATACTTACATCTGTAGCCTGTGGCCACTGTGACTCCATCACGACATTACCATCTTCTTCTCTGGCTATTTGTTAACACATTCTGTCTTGATAGGATTATTTAGCAACTATACCTGGAGGCACATCATGGTACCCATTTGTCATTGACCAAAACCACTGAAACAAACATACTTGGTCATTATAAATGTCTCAAACTAGACTTGATTTACAGGTAACACTCATGATGGAGGAGGAGCCAAACACAAAGCAGAGCGAGGCCGTGAATTCTTCAACATCTTCCCAGCAAACAAGTCAGAATGGATCGGCCCTGCCTGTGAGTGTGAAAAAAACGAACTTACTCTCTCTGTGAGTCATTAATGTGTAAACGACTGATTCGACTGATTATTTAATCTCTCTTGCCCACACAGTCCTTCTCCTCCCTGCTGCCAAAGGCTCTGTCTGCAGTGTTACCCCCAGGCATCAACTCTGAGCCCAGACCGAGCAGAGGTCCACCAAACCTGGAACGACTGCAGTCAGAGCTCCGAGACCTGAGGGGGCAGTTTGAACAGATGAAGAGTCAGCACAAGTATGATGTTTAGTGGAATATTATTATTATTTGTTAGAGTACATGTGATAATTTGACATTATTTATTTACGTTTCAGCAAAGAAATCAAACTGTTGATGAATGAGCTCGATGAGGAGAAAAGGATCCGTTTAACTTTACAGGTAAAGAGAGACTTCACTTCAGAAACTTGACAGAAACATTGAAGAAGATGAGACTTCATACTTTTTTTTGTTTTGTCTTAGATGGAAATTCAACGTATGAAGAAGCACATGTCTAAATGAAAAAAAGAAAAAGTAAAAAAAAAAAAAAAATCCAATCTGATGTTTTGATGTTTTTGCTGGATTGCTGAGTGGACTGACCACCAGGACTGAATGTTTTTACTGAATCATTGCTGATCAGTGATTCAGTGCTGGGATGAAGAACAGAGGAAGCAGACTGCAGGTGAGAGGCTGTCCTGTGTCTCTGGGGAGGAGCAGTGCATAGCTCTGTATTTACTTATATGACATCTTTACTATTGCTCGTTGGAGAAGAGGCCATCTTAAGCATTTTGAGGATGTTTGTATGACAGGCTTTGTAGGTCTAGACAGTGCTGGATTTTTCTTTAACATGGTCACACAGCCTCAGCAGAGAGGAGGATGAGACGGTGATCTTTTTATGATCTGTTTGCATATGGTTTTATCTCAGTTGTTCAATGTATTTTTTTTGCCTATTGTGAATTATTAATTATTACAATATTAGACGATGTAAGAATGAATAAACTTTTATTTACATTTAATGTAAAATACAGAATATGGGCTTCAATATTTTCAATTTTCAGATGACAAGCACATATAGATGTTAAGCAGATGTGATTGTATGATTTGTGCAGAATCTGTGAGGCACAAAGAAACAAAGGTCTGATTTTGGCTCAGAAGTTGGATTCTCCACAGGGGATAGGGTTGAAGGTGATCTCTTTCTTCTCCTCCAGAAGGACGTCGTATCGACACAGGGGCCTGTGAGGGATGAAGTTGTTACTGTAAATGTCAAGCCGCAGGGTGTGTGTGTGTGTGTGTGTGTGTGTGTGTATGTACCTCTCTTTGTGTTCCAGATGAGTGAGTTGAATTCTGAGGATACGCAGCTTTTGTTTGGATTTGAGTGGATTCCCAGATGAGAATTTGAGCGACACTTTCTTCACTGACTGAATGTCTTTGTTAAACTGGGCCAAGAGCCTGGTGTCTCTGTACCTCCTGAACTCTGAGGCTCTGAAAACAAAAAACACACCACAGAGTGAGAACAGCAGGATAAACTCAGTCATGAGTATCGAGCATATTCATGAACACTTACTGGTCATTGACTGCCACTGCTTCTGTACCGTTACCATGGAGTTTAATAGTCAAATGTCCCAAACGAGCCTCCTTGTTCCATATCATGACTTCCACCTTGTACTGCGTCACTGAGAGAAGACATTATATTATTTAAACTTTCGTCTCACACTCTTATGCGGCATTCACTGGAAACACTTTAAAATAAGATTTGATGGATGTTGTCATATTGTATTAACGTAATTACTCCATGAACATGTCTGTGAAGGTTCTCAGTCATCCAGGTCATTTTCATTCAAAGGAGTTGAATCAAGCGCTGTGCTGGAGCTGGCTAACGACTCATCTGTTATTGCTGTGGACAAGACTCAGCTGTTCACCTGCACCTTGCTGAAAAGGGACACTCCTTTGAGGACAATAATGTTCACATTTTGGACAGGAGAGGACAGGTGGTTTGAAAGAGGAGTCAAGGAAGCTATCTATGTTAAGATGGAAAACCCTTCTCTTCACAGAGGTGGTGGACTCATACCTCATTTCCACCAAAGAAGAACCAGTGCTGGTTCGGTGCTGGTGCTAGAGCTGGTGCTTAGCTGGTTCAACTCCAGTGCTTCCAAAGAACCAGTTCAATTTTCGACCGAAAGAGCCAGGCCGGTGCTGTGTCATTACGTCATTCAAAACGTATTTGCATACCTGGATGGTGTATGTAATGTATGGTGTAACCAGCAGGTGGCGGCACTACACTTCTGCCTGCCAGTTGCCAACTATAGAACAAAAACAGACGAAGAAGAAGACCACGAACATAAAGAAGAAGAAGCGTACTTGCTGAAACGCAAACAATGGAGAACAATGTGGTTCCTCTGCAATTTTTGCTGTTGAACTTCCAAACACAACTTTCACACATGGACCAGTTTGTTTGGCTATTGTTAGCGGCCGTTTGCATGTTAGCGACCGTTATTTCAATGCTCTTTGGCCATTGAGCCCCGCCCCCAGTGGCTGACGCAAGCTAC
>JAVQJX010139067.1:0-11077 GCA_036025115.1 Ambassis agassizii
CATCCATGACATCTTTAGGGAATAATGCAGCCAACATGCAATCAAATACAACTAAAACATACGTTTCCAGATACCAATTTCTGCAGCCACGAGATATAGAGATTCATATATGCGTGAAACTCTGTGTAGTACCTTCGCATTCGTCTTCAAACTTGCCTACCCATATGGCAACAACATATAGCATTAGTGTGCATGGTTTAGCTACAGTAGTGTATGTCAGGCTGTTGCTGCACCATGTGGGCCTTTTTAAGTTCGTGTGTTCATCGAAATGGCATCAAGCGTCTGCTGGCAAACCTCAGCCCAGATGTTCATTTTCACTGTGTAGAGAAGTGATGCTGATTCACTCCGAGTCTTGATTAGCTACTCTCCCATGCATTTCAAACTCACAAACTGAACTTGGCCAAGATATTTGCAGCACCCATGAGAAGCCCTAACTGGACTTGCCTGAAATAAAGTCCCCTACATATAGAGCAATTTGATGTTAAGTGGTGCTTACCGTAGATGTGGGCCAGCCTAGGCGTTGAGCTTCATCCTCTCTCTCCCCCCTCCTGGACGGTACTCACCACTCCAAAACAAAAAAATAAAGAAATGGAACATAAAACATTATCTGTACAAGTAAGTGCTCACCAGCAAGAGACGGCATGTGTACACCCACATTTAACATGATCTTCAATAAAAGGATATTTTGTCAATATTTTAACTCCTACAATAATTTTCATACAGATCTACAATACCATGATTCCTTTTACTGTTTCTCCAGTTAAGATTCAGTCAAAATTGTCCTTGAGTCACTTGAACATGGAGACATCCAACCCAGAGTTCATTATTCCAACGGAACCATAGGAATCTACACATTGCATGTGTCTATCACAATCTAGTGAACATGTCTTTGCCAAAAATGCAAGCAGAGAGTTCTGTACATACATATTCATATATATCACCTTCAATATGAAGGTTTATTATGAAAGATATATTCATATTTAGCAAGAGATAAACATATTTATATTCTCAGAATCTGGGTAGGGCTGGCTAAGACGTCCTTTGGCAAGGCCTTCCACCCAGGACTCCACAGGTAGTGTTAAAGTTAAAATACAAGTGGGCGGAATCTTGCTATAGTGATAAAACAAACAAACAAACATATGGTAAAAGACAAAAATAGAACTAAGCTCTGAATTTTCACCAGTTCATTTACAGTACACTTTTCAAAATGTCAAAATCTTCAAATGAGCAAAAATTGATGTGAAAGTTGAAAATGATGCTCCACTGTACATCCCTGTATGGTTCTTCCATTAGTCATACTGATAGTTGCATCTTCTTCTTCTTCTGGAACTTATTTCTTGCCACGTCAAGGCATGTTCATTGCACACACACTGACAAGTATGGGTAAAAATCACAGGTCACAGGTTTCCAAATGTCTCACATGTTTACAATTTAAAAACATTGTCTAGTCCAGATAATACAGAAGTACAATATCACTTTACCACACAGTCTGAAATTGTGAGAAGTTCCCTGTGTCCATGTCTTGATTTTAGTTATTTTGGTTTACAGTGACGTAAATGGTTAACAACAACAACAACAACTGTCATATGTCTTTCTTTGAGATAAATGGGGAAAACAGTATCAAGTCTGGACCCTGAACGCCTCGTGTGAGTTGCATGAAGTGTGACAGCTGTTAACCATGTGGTAGTGTAGACCCTGCTCTCCTGTTGTCATTGTAGTGGATTTATATTAAGACAATAGTCTCGACTCTGGCGCGTTCCGATGGATCGGGGGTCATTCGAGGGCTGCTATTGTTGTTGGTCCTTCGAATGCTGCCTGTTCCATGGCACAGCGCCCCCTGTAGTCATGCCATGGTTGTAGGTGATTGACTCATCTGTACCCTCATGGACTGAACGTTACTGAGGATCTTTTTCTGGTGGCCTGCCAGGGTCACTCCTATTCTCAGCAAATCCCTAGAGAGAAAGAGGCAGAGAGAAAGAGTAAAATGCAAGAAAGACAGGAGATGGAGTGGATCTTTTGATATAAACTGATTATGCTGGTAAAATACAAGTATTTTCTGGGTTTCTATATATTATGAAAGCACAATTTCAGGATGCAAAGCCAGTGGCGATGAACAAAAAAAAGAAATTTTACTAAATTAATTCTATCACTTGAGAGAAGACTTGGTAATGCATGTTGCTTTGAATTGCAAAGAGCCTGCACAAATGCAACCGAGCCCCAAGCATACATTTTTAATAAAAAAAATGATTTTACATTTTCACATAAATTTGTAGACCAAGCAACATTGTTAATTAAAATAAATGCAATATTTGTGTCTGTTGGTAGCACAAGTTCTCAGGGCTATGGCTACACCTTAAAACACAGCAACAGCAAATAAAACATGTGCCTCTTAAAAATGTGTATTTAAAGGACTTGCATCAATGTGTATTTTTAGATGCTGTTATTAGATAACAGTATAATGGTTTTGCCACATGAGTGTGTTATATTTTTATTACCCTCTCAGGCTTTACTTTGATGCAATCACTGAAACGACTTGAGTCACTGGGTACATTCATGCTAAAAATACACACACTTGACATTGAATCATTTTATACAAGTGTGACCATCAAGCGCCATATGGGTTTGAACTCTTCATTTGCACACGAGCAGGTGAACTTACTCTGAGGTCATCTGAGCCACCAGCTGCAGTGAGGTAAAGCCTGAGTTGAGGAAGTTGTCTCTGTACTGGCTCATCTTGATGGCAGCAAGCCAGTCCTCTACCGAACTGAAGGTGTTGAAGTCAGGTATAGATCTGTCCAACAGTGGCTGAGAAGGCCTGAAGGAGACGAGGACAGGGAGAGAGAGGGGGAGGGTGGAGGTAAGACAGGGCATAGAGCAGGGCTTTGATGCAATATTAAAGAGGTAAGATTTAAAGAGAAGGAGACTAAGTGTGGTGCTGGTTTTTACATGGGTATGTGTGAGAGGATGTAAGGGATGGCAGAGGAGAGAGAGAGATGGTGTTTACGATGTAAATAAAAAAAACTGGCATTTTCATACGTGAAAAATCTTTAAAATTAAAGCAAAAAAAATGGTATAATGAGAGAAAACCAATACCTGGCCACTGCTATTCCTACAACAAACAGCACACAATGCAGGAGAGGGGTAAAGAAAAAAAAAAAAAAAACAGTCCATCGCACAAACCCAATCTCACGCGGGGCCAAAAGTTTACCTTTGGCAACATGACAACAACCCAGTGCACACAGCCAAAACAAATGGCTTCAGGACAAGTTTCTGAATGACCTGCAGCGACCCAGCCAAAGCTTGGAAATTGAAATGGAAAATCTGTGGAAGCGCACAGTTCACACACAGAACACATCAAATCTGGCTGAGCATGAGAGGATCTTTGAGGAAGGGCGGCAGAAACAGTCCAAAACAAGGTCTCCAAAACGGATAAAATCGTATGCAGTGACTTCAGCAGCACCAATATGTAAATCACATTTATGTTTTTGCTCCATTATTAAGCAGAGAAAAAGAATAAACTTTCAAAAAAAATCAGTGCAAGAGTTTGGAGAGAAAAGTTCGGGTTTGATGCAATCACTGGAAATAATTTCATGTTTATTTTATGAGAGGATAAAGGTAACCAAACCTGTGTTCTGGTGTGTTTATGCTGAAAGCGTGTGTAAACACTGTATATATTTAAACAGATGAAACGCATACTTGTAGGTGAGTGTATTTGTGTGTTTTTTGTACTTACACTGCAGGAATGTTGGCTACAGCTTTGAGGCTGGTGGGGTTACGGATCATTTTGTCGAGGGTACTGACAATGTCTGCGAAGCGAGGTCGTACATTGCGGTCTTTCTGCCAGCAGTCCAGCATCAACTGGTGCAAGGCACTGGGGCAGTCCATGGGTGGAGGCAGACGGTAGTCCTGCTCAATAGCATTAATCACCTAAAGGAAAAAGAGGAGGGGTAAATCATATTTTTGCCATTAATTGTCTCAGCAGGGAGGTCGGCAGTACACACAAATTTCTATAAGTGGAAACTGATTTTTTTCTGTGCTTTAATTACACACAACTGGTGTCACTTATAGTATTTTTTTATCAGCTGGATGGTTGTCAATAATATCCTTTATCAGTAGCAAATTAATCATGACACATCCCTGCCTCAATATATCAACCTTGCCAGCAATCATCAACACACACACAGTCCCCTCTGTTCACTCAATCGACAGTTTACATTCAAGCTGATGTGCCCTTCCTCTTGACTTGAGCCAATCACATATCACTCCTAGAGGACAGGACAAGAAAGGAGAGGGGGAAAGGAGAGCAGAGGAGTCGCTGCTGAAATGGGAAGACTGCTTATAATTAACACTGTGAAGTACAGCCACTTGACACATGTCTGTTAACAGCTTCACAGGCTGATATTCAGGGGAGTCAGAGTGTTTTCCAAGTTTGATCTGCACTTTTTTTCTACCTACAATACAAACAATTAAATGTATCAAAGCAGAGTAAAACATGCTTACACTACAAAGACTAAAGACTACCCATATTGCAGCATTTCACATTGATGCTCACACATTTATCCACACCTTGTGTAGATGTAATCTTTTCTTAAAAATGCTTAGTTGCCAGATAAGAGCCTTGCAACTTAATCATGTGTAAAAGATACTATCATTAAAAATTAGGTGCAGCTCTGTAGGTTGCCAACTCCACCCGAGTTTAGTGCACGTCAGCAAAATCTTGACAAACATGGAGAGGAGAAAGAAAGAAGGAGGGGGAAAGAGGAGGCATGGAGCAAGGCTTTAATGCAATATTAAGGAAGAGAGATTGAAAGAGAAACAGCTCTTATGGTGTTCATGTGTGAGAGGACAGAAGTGTGTGCATGTGTGTGTGAGCAGCCGGACATGCTGAGTGGTGCCAGTCCCACCAGGCAGTGTTTGCTGCTGGCCCACTGAGGCAACATCTGCTGGGTTGGACAGTCCTTGTGGATATGGTCCATAGAGGCCCGATGGCTGGCTAGTTGTCTCACTAAGGGAGCTCAGGGAGAGAGACCTCATAGCACGGGACTATATCCAATGGTTGTGTGTGTTTGTGTTGGTGCCTGTGAATGTGGACCTTATCCAAGCGGACATGGAGAACAAAGCAGAGCTCTCAGCAATCATTCAGTGCTCTCAAAAGCTAGCCAGGAAGGAAAGTGGGGGGAGTTTGTGTGAGACTGTGCCCATAATAAGTCTCTGCTTTCAAAGTCAGAGTCAAGGACATCTTCAGTGATGATGCTATGATATGAGGGCTGATAAAAAAAAAGTGTGATTTATCACAGCTTCCTCTCCTATCAGTGATTGTGTGTCAATGTGGTGAATACAGTGGATCCACATCTGTACGGAAATGCGTGTTCTATTTAATGAGGTTGTTTATTCAGATTCAGAACTTAAATGTTTAATGATCACTCTTTTAGTTGAAAGGGGAACGTGATCATCCTGGAAAACTTCCTCAGACTGTCTTGAAATCCTGGACTTTGTTACACCTGCCCATTCAATCAAAACTGTTTTTCTCTCCATAATTCAAACCCCTGAGTTCGCTCACTACTTAATGAGTTGTGCCAATATCCTGTTTCTAGAAAGAAATTTATCATGTTAAAAAAGTAATGCAGCATCTTTACAACTACTTACATCCTGGTTGGACATGTCCCAATAAGGCCTCTCTCCAAAAGACATCACCTCCCACATGACGATGCCGTAACTCCACACGTCACTGGCTGAGGTGAACTTCCTGTAAGCGATAGCTTCTGGTGCCGTCCACCTCACCGGGATCTTCCCACCCTAAAGAACAAAGTGTGAATCAAGAGAATTAAAAGTCAACATACCCTATCTTAAGACATCCCTCCTCATCCACCAGAAACCAATGTATCCCTGGGCTTCTGTTCATACATCAAGCACGTCTGCCTGGACTACCCGGCCCTCAGGCTGTGCCTTGTTGATTGAAATTGACAGCAGCTTGTTTGAAATTCTCAACACGCAGCTGGAAACATATGCACAGGCACTGACAAAAATGCATACACTCACACAAACACACACATAGTCCCCCCTCCCCCTCTAAAGCACCTCCTTTATATCTGAGTTGAGCCACCAGTTTAATAATGCCAATTAGCTGAACCTGAGCATTTGCAGATAAGCCTCTGTTGGAAACAGCTCAAGAGAAACCAACATAGACCACCCTGTTCCCTGCTCACAGGACACAGAAAATCAGAGAAACAAGTGATAAGCAAGGAGAACGAAGCTTACTCTAGGTCCTAAAATGCAGGACAAAAATAATACAAACAGGGTTACTTCTTACATGTATGTACACTTGTGTATTACAGGTATAGATGTGTGATGTGGGGTGTGGGGTGTACAAACATCTGACCCTGAAGGAAGACAAGAGAGGAAACAGACTCGCACTGAAGACTTCAGAAAGTATAGAAAAGAAGAAAATTAGAGTAAGAAATACAGAGAGGAAGAGATCAGTATAGTTAAATAAAAGCTACATAAGCTCCACTGACTTTTCACATATCTCAGATTAGTTGTCTGAATTGTTTCATCTAAACTCAGACCACAGGACACTCTTTTCGTTGCCCTTTGTTTTGTCTGAAGCTACACTGACACAAGCCAAATATTTTCTCTGAAAAAAAACAAAAAACAAAACATAACCATAACCAGTCCTCTGCTTTTTCATCTATTACTCTGTCAGGGGCTATGCTTCATGTCAATAATTTTGTTCAAATGAACAAAGAAATGAAGAAATGAAGATAGAAAAACAGCTGCTCCAAATAAAATGCTGCCCATTACACCTTTGCTTTCTTATTACTTGCTTACTCCCATCCTTGTTTTGTACACTTGGTCTCATGCCCCAGAACCCTCTAGGGATATGAGCTGCCTGTCGCTGAAATGGCCTGAGCAAAGACACAGGCTTCACAGGAATATCCCTGCGTGCCTCCAATGAGACAGACTTTAGTAATAACATTTCCAAGGCGGGTGACTCAGAGGCAGCTATGCAAACCCTTCATAATTACTGCTGTGGGCCAGTGATAGCTCTGCCAAAATCCTGCTTTAATAACATGAAGTGCTGAGCAGCTCATGCATACAAGGAAGGAGGCAAAAACATAATAGAAAGGCACTGGACTTCCTTTTTTCAGTAAAAAGAGCATTAATACCACAGGGTATGAGTTGGGGGGCTGCAGGAGCGATGATGGGAATTAAAACAGACCTAATGTCAACACAAAAGCTCAAGTGCTTTGTGAAGCCTTGGAGCAAGGGGAAAGCTCTTTGGATATGCTATATTGTCCTGGATAGTGAAAAAGGAACAAGCTGTTTTCTGTTTGCCTTGAAGTGAAATATTGCCGCTAAAGCAGGATTCACTCGTCTATGATCTTGAATGAATGTGGCTAGGTGAAACAGATCGCGCAGCCACTGCAGCTACACAACTTCCTCTCAAATGATATCAGGTGATTGGTGGCTTTATTGATGTGATGATGTCACAGATGAAGATTGTTTTAAGGATTGTTTGACACAAACATCTCCAACTCAAAAGAGAAATGATTAAAAATGGTGGCCAAAGGTCAAAGTGACCTCACATCCACTCCATTCTCTTCGAATGTGGTCTCAGAGGGGAAAATTGGCACAAGCATTCACTTTGAATCAAGCAATTAGGTTTTGGTGGTCAAAAGTCAAAACACTCTCAATATTACATTTTTCCCCCATAATTCAAATAAGAGTTGGAGCGTATCCTTTCCTGAAAATTCTCTTTAAAGAAACTCCTTCAGTGTTATTTACATATTTTATGACAATGGAAAGTTATATTGATGGCTCTTGCTGCATTGACACAAAAAAAATCCCACCCACACCTTTACATCTGGATGACGTGTGGCATCACCCTCATAACAGTGTGACTGCAGTACGTGACTGGTTCCACCTGGTTGTGACTGCCTGTGACAGGTTGTGACCAGCTGTGACAGCTCGCGATATGTCTGAAGAGCAACTGTAAAAGAGATGTGCTGGAACTGTCAGGTTAAAAGGTATCACAGTGAGACGAGTGTGCTTCCTATGACAGTCAGCTCTGAAAGATGAAGGATAAACATTTGGTGGTCCGGCAAATGTGTGTACCTATAACTGTCTGTTATAGTCCTTTAAATAGTGTGTAGAAACTGATATACAGCCAGGATATGAAACACCTGTCATGTCTTTGGAGCACCAATGTAGGAGATAACTTCATGTAGTCTGTCACTGACATGCTGAGGTAAAATCTAGAGCACGTTTCACTGTCACAGCACAATGAACTGTCATCTAACATGCAGCTGATTAGTAAGCGAAAAAGGAGAATCTCGTCTTTTGTCTTGTCTCTGCTTTTCACTTCACAGAGGCTATTTAGAGATCCCAAATAAACTTTCTCCTTCATCTGGAAGACAAATATGCAGATCCCCCCTCCTTGTTTTTTTCCCCCGGATTCCCTCTACTCCTTGCCTTTACTCCTCCAACTTCAGTAATCCATTTCCAAACAATGCACACTCAAATGGACTTGAGCACATTTACTTAGGCTGGGGAGAGTGCTCCATCAACATCGTTTTAATGAAATCCTGAGAGCAACGATCTGCCCTGGATGTCTGCCCAAACAGAATGAAAAAGAGAGTGAAGGAGATGCAGAAAGAAAGAGGGAGAGGGGGAGAGTGACACAGAGAGATGGGGAGAGAAATAGAACAAGAAAGAGAGGTGAAAAAAAGAATGTGGGTTGGTCAAAGAGATGCCATGTCATGGGAATGTTTGGTGGAGGGAAGGACACAGGTCTATGTACAATAAAGTAATGATAAACTGATAAAGTTTCATTATGTGTTCTCAAACAGTCTGACATTCAGATAGGGGCTGAAGTGAAATTGATGTTCTAGACTACATGAGAAGGTAAGAGAGGGGATATTTCCTCTGTATAACTCTGTCCTAGCACTTGCTGTTTTTGATTGCATATGTGCGCACACCGGTATGGCAAGTGTGAAACCATGGGAATTTAAAATCAGCCACCATCTTGGCCTCATAGCAGCTCCATAGCTTTAATAATGGATTGGGTTAAAGAGGCTTACAAATGACTCTGTGTATAAGAGTCTTCAGGTCCTAACTAACTGTAGTCACAACATTTCTGGGAACAGCTCACACCATTATTTTATTTTATTGAGAATGTTGTGATGAATATTGGACAGTATCTCTGCTTCTGAAGTGCAGTGCAGTGAATGGCTTTTATGGAGACAAAGACTCAACAACAGAGAGGGTATATATTTCACAGATTTAGTGAGCGACATTCACTTCATTTTAAATCTTGCTTGGATGCAAATGCAGTCAAACAGCCACAGATGGCGAATCAATGCCCACCTTATACTGACTCTGGCAAACATGACAGAAGGTATAAATCACGGCAGAGTGCTTTGGATGGTTGCTCCTTTGATGCCGCAGAGACCAGGTATGAAACTTTATGGTGTCCCATACATCCTTCATATTTACATTTATTTCAATTCATACTGCTCAACACTGAGCAAATTCAACTGCCTAGAATTATCTTAATTGGTTTCAAATACAAAAAAAAAGAAAAAAGAATAAAACAGGATGTTTAGGATTTAGTTATGCATGACCGGTTTAGTTCCCAGTGGTGTTGCCTGCAGTTTGGTAGGACACTCATGCGAGAAGTCAGTCTTTGGTCACTGTGGCTCATGCTTGTGGCAGTGCAGTGGTAGGGAATCTGTGCAGGAGAGTGTGAACTGCTCTACAAGCTCTTCTAGTGACAGATGAAAGAAGTGCCTGACAGTGGTGAACAGTATATGTGCTACTTTCTCCCCAAGCTAAACAAGAGCGGTGCAATTAAAATCGAGAAAACAGGAGAATTAGCATAAAATTTGATGTATAAAAAAATCTAATAGAAAGTGCCTTTGTTTGATTTTGGCTTTGTCCATATGGACATGCTCCCATTTTACTTGCTTGTTTACTCAGAGGCTCTGTCCCCTTACTCCTGGTACATTAATATTTCACTACAAGTCGAACAGACAAGCCAAAAAAAGTGTGTGGGCCTGGAGCCAGTGAGAGTGGCAAAGGATGCAAATAGAAAACAGACAAATGACAGAAACAACAGTGCTGTCCACACAGCGTGAGCGCTGGAGCGGAGCTGAGGGAATGTCGCTCAGGTCACAGGGATTTGACGGATGAGCTTTGTTACTGGCTCCGCGTGACCTCGCCTTTCAACCTCTCTCAGCTTCAATGACACAAGCTCTCACACACACTTAGACACGCAAAGACACATTGGTAACATATATGTGTATACAGACACACCTCAAACACACAGGAACACACACTTCTAAACACATACTTTTCCACTTAGGCACAACATACAATACAGATCGTATGAGGTGCATAGCAGTGACAGCCGTTCCATGTCGTTAGCTGAGGCACGAGCAGAAATTCCCATACCTGCCCTCCTAACTGATGCCTTATAGACATGAACTCTCAACAGAAAGGGTAACACCACTTGTCTAAGCTTGACACGCTACTAGATTTAGGAAACATTTCCTCACACACTTGTGAATACATACACTACCCAACCTTTGCTCTCTTACCTCTGTCATAAATTGTGCATTAGACCTTAGTGACCATGCCCAGATCTCTGTCTTTCATTCACCCATGAACAGACAATGGATCATATGACTTCAACACAAACCATGATTCATCACATCTGCCCTGAATATGCCGATGCACCTTTATGTTAAGGCCTTCAAAAGAAAAAGAAGTGGGCAGCTGGAGAAAAATGAGAAATAGATTAATGGATGCATGGGCCAATAACTCTTTTGATGAATGGATTGCTGAATAAAGAGAGTAATGCGAAAGTCTTCCCAGTTTCTCAAAAAAAAACAAAGAAAAAAAAAATCACGTTTTCAGGTAAGCAGCGCCACTCACATCTGTTCAGGAGTTCAGATGGGCCTAAAGCAGGGGTCTCAAACTCAATTCACCTGGGGGCCACTGGAGGCAGAGTCTGGGTGAGGCTGGGCCGCAGCAGGTTTTCCACAAGAAAAGCTCTGATTAAAACATTTCAATGTTC